>VCCN01000607.1:4534861-4546953 GCA_006491835.1 Architeuthis dux
AACAATGAACCAGTGTTGTGGGTAGCAGTGTTTAATTGACCAAAATTCTTGTTTGTTAATGAAATATTGATTATGTACAAGCATGTTTTTTCAGGGTTAACTTCATCCTTTGTGTACATTCTACATTTTGGCCAGAAGGGGAGATAATCCAATGTCGGAGACTTACCCAACACTGACATTGGAATAGCGTTGAATTTGGAAATCGAGTAAGCTTTTAAAATCAAAATAAATCATAAAGACACATTTTAAAAAATCATCAAATAAGAATTTAATAAATTAAACAAATTTCAAAATGTTCAATCCAATCTTCCCAGGATTTGGAGACAAATACAGCATTGTTGCTTCTGCTGCTGCTAACAAAAGAAATGGACTCTTTTTTATTGCTTAAAGTATTCAATTATATTAACCAAATAACATTGTGCAACACGATTTTTGTTCCTGGGTAGTGAGTATTATTTTCTAATTGCTTATGTGTAAAAAGTATAGAAAATGGCTATTATTCTCTTCAAACATTGCTTTTGAGACCAGGACAGTGATATTCATGTAGTTGTTTGTGCAAATTTTGCAAATTTGCAAATGTTCACTTAGATATTATTAGAAAATGACACTTATTAACCAGGAACAGAAAAAAAGTAAAAAATATGTTGCACAGTGTAATCTATGAGGAGAAAACAAAAGTCACTTTCTCCTATTTCTTTTATGGTAGCAGCAAAGGACAATTTTTTTTTCTCTTTTTCCCGCAACATCTGATGAATGAAAAGTGATATCAAACAAGAAGATTGAAAATTGGGTCTCTTTCATTACCCCCCTCCCCCCACTATATAATTATAGCTATTACAGCTCACCGTATTTTTGTTTGTTAAATAAATGTGAATAAAAAAGTTAAACGCTCCAAAGACTAACTAACCTTTGCCCTGCCTGAATGAATAACCCTAGGTTATTATTTTGATAAGATAATAACAGTTGAGTTGCTAAAATGTCCATAACTTTTTTTTGCAAAGTAGAATGACTTAACCGTCAAAAATGCATTGTATCATAGAGACTGATTTGACCGATCACCACTAAAGAAGCTAACATTAAAAAAAAAAAACGATTATTTTACTTTATTTTTTTATTAAATCAAATATTGTAAACCATTTTTATTAATTTTTGACTGCTACTTACCCTCATCTTAATTTTTAGTTTGTTTAATCACAATTTTAATAATGCCGGCACCAGCCGTCTTATTGTTTACTTTTAGTTTTAGTAAAAAAAAAAAGCGATCGATTATTTTATTATTTAATTTTTATTTAGATAAAGTATTAAAAAAAAACTACTAAAAAAAGTGTTAGCCTCTTTAGCAGTGATTTAACAGTTAAGTCATCCTACTTTTCCTTTTTTTTTTATTCACGGTATAATAGCTACAATTATTTAGTGTGATGGGGACTAACAAAAACACCCTAGAAAATTTTCAAACATTTGTACGTAAAAAAAAATCATTAAAAAAATGGGGGGGGGGGTCAGTTCAGGATAAATTCAAAATTTATTTTTATCTTCCTTTCCAGGAGGGTAACTTTTTTAAGATTTTACAGAGATGCTACTTCAAAATGGTTCTATAAGAAATTTTGAGAACCAAAATATGGGATTCTTTGGGCAGGGCTAATTTATTTAACATATATAATTTATTATCTATATGTGTAAACACTAGTGACTGTCAAATTACTGCATAATTTTCTTATCAAAATGTTCATGTTAACAGACTTTTCAGTAGAAACTCGCTCATTTCTTTTTCTGAATTCAGCATTTTAAAGTCATTGCACTGAAAATAACAGATACTACAATTTAATCTTAGCAAAAAAAACAAAAAAAAAACAAGAAAAAAGATTTGTACTGTAAAGATAACAGATACAAATGACCAAAATCTTGTTTGTATTTCAAATTGATTATTAAAACTTTTAATGTCATAACCCACTTGTTACCACACCTAATTGACAGTGGAACACTTCGGTGATGGAAATAAAGTTTGTTAAAATTATTATGACAGATTCACGTAAAGCTGAAAGGGAGGTAACTTTGATCGGTAGTTATTCCCCTTGATATTAACATTTAAATTTTCTAATATGAATTTAAGAAATAATCTAAGAGGTTTCTCTTAACAAATCTGTATTTCTTTGTTGTGTCCTGGTGTTTTTAGTAAACAGTAAAACCACCCGAGGAACAGAAAATTCCTAGTCAAAACATCATATTTAAAAAGGCACACCGATAATGAGCATATTGATAAAGATTGACTGTGTCCGGACATTTCGCCGAATACATTTTACCTACACACGGTTAGCCCGCAGGTGGGTTTTTTCACTTATGAATCTGCATATTTATTGTCTCAAAATATTTATATTGCAAAAAATAAATAAACTTAAACTGTTTCAAAGTCAAGGTTTTAGTTTGTCTTCAGTGCAACATCAGTGAGAGAAAAGCCCAGTCAGCAAAACATCATTCGGCAAAAAGGTTTTCGGTGAAGCGTCAAATGACAAAACAGCTGTCGGCTAACTGTGTGTCAGTGAAATGTTATTCGGCAAAAAGTCTGAAAGCCACTCTTTTTTTCTTCCCTCTTCCGTAATTTTTAAGAGTGGATCTCACAAAATTACCAAGCAATAGTTAACAATAACCCCCAAAAGTTATTTTAACATGGCAACCTTGTTAATACACTGTTAACTCTTGAATTCATGAAACACTTGATACCGCTCCTAAACACAGTGGAACTCTTCTTCATTGAATAGAATAAAAAATAATGGGAAAAAAAAAATTTACCTAAAAGGTCAAAGGGAGGTAACTTTAATCAGTAGCTATTTCCCAAGATATTAAAATTCAAATTTTTTATATGAATTTAAGAGTTAACTGATATATATTAGGGTGTTCGGAAACTAATTAAGTATTTTCGGGTTCGGAAAGTAATTACATATTTTTGGGTTTTCAGACACACTCTGCAAAACAAACCCAGGAAAAGATAAGATTATTAGGATGGGAAGTTCTTCCACACTCTCCATACACACCGGATTTAGCACCTACAGATTATCATTTGTTTCGATCACTAGAGGAGCAGTGGCAGAACATTCAGAAACAAAAAAGTTGGAAACGGTCTCTCAAACATTTTTTCTGGATAAAACACAGAATTATTTCAACAAGGAATCAAAAGTTTGACTTCCCGTTGGACTGCTGTCATTGATAATGATGGTGATTACATTATTGATAAATAGTATTTAATTAAACTTCACTGGCATTTGTTTTCATGGGGTCATTCTATGTCAAATCAACAAATATTTAGGGCAAAAATACCATTACCATTATGGATTTTGTTCAAATTTGGCACAATTATAGATCTTTATGAGACAAATTGAATGGCATCTGTCTCACATTTCTAGATTCCGGAGATACTGACCTCTGAACTTTGCAAAAAACATGAATTTTTGGAGGTAATGACAAATTTTGAAAAGCAATATCTCAGTTGTTTTTACACCTAGAAAGCTCATTTCTATACCATTTTAAAGTGCTCAAGGACAACTTTTATTATATGCATTTTTATGAGACAGGAGCCATTCAATTTGTCTCATAAAGATCAATAATTGTGACAAAATTGAACAAAATCCGTGATTGTCATTGTTGATTTGACATGGAATTACCCTTATCTCCTTTTGGAAAATACGTAATTACTTTCCAAACACGAAAAACACGTAATTAATTGCAGAACACCCTAATAGAACTAATGGAGAAAATGACTTTTAAAACCGGTCCAATTTGCCCCGTATGCTGTCAAATTGTACATGGTCACTCGATAGTCAGAATTGGACAGTGCTTAGTATAAGGAAGAACACTGTGGAGGAATAATTGGGACAAATATGTGGACACTCAGAGGGTCACTTTCACAAAACCCAGGGTCACCACAAAGTCCAGGGTGGAAAATGAAGCTGTTCCAATGGTATTCTGGTAATATTGATAGGGATATTGACAAGAGCAGGCCGGACGGATTTCTTCAGATTCTCAGTGATCATCCAACTGGAATAACAAAAGTAAAAAGAGACATCATTTTTAGAGCTGTACATTTTGACCCTTCAAACAAAACATAATGTAGCTTTACAAAATGGTGGGTAATTTTATTGATTAGTTTGAAGATAAAGGAGACCACATGCATGGGTAAAATTCAAGATTGGCGTCTTATATTAAGGGAGATAACTCTAACTTCAGCGTCGAACGAATAACAAAAAAAATTAAGAATAGCGCATTCCAAATTGGGCAATTTAATATCATTTGATTCTAATTTAAAAACACTCAATTTGTGCAATTGTTACCTTTTCCGCTTTAAATTCAAAACGTGTTAGATTTTTTTGCACTATGTTTGTCTCAGGACCTCAGAATGGCATTTTTCTTCACAAATTTCGAAATTTTCTCGGTTCACAATTGACTTACATAACCTCATTGAGGGGAGAGTGTGTGCAAAATTTTAAGTTTTTACTATGAACGGTAAGGGCTGGGCAAAGTCCGGATACATAGATAGATACATATAAATGTCAGAACTCATGAATAACCTAAACCCAGCAACAGTGTTTAAACTGGTCTGTTTTGGGTAGCAGTGATTAATTATACTTATTGAAAATAATCTCTGAGCTAACGGTTTCTGTTAACTAGTTTATCAGTTTTTCAAATACCTAGAAACTATTTAAAGTTTGGCACAAGCATTTAGTGCCCAAATACAATTTGCTCAACATAAGATTTTTGCACACACTGTCTGTTAATTTCAATCAGTTCAACACACTTGACTCACTTCCTGAGAGTAACTTCACTGTACATTCAAATTAAGTTCTTCTTCACATTTACCAAGTGCATCCTTGTTATTCTATAATCCACAAGAAAGATCTCTTGTGATGAAGAAAGATACCTACGATACCTCAAAGTTAATGTCCTCATGTATACGCATGCTGCAGGTGCGCCATTTGAAATATAAATGAAACGCATGTGCGCGCGGGGAGTGTCTTTTATCAGAACGGCAGTGAGTGAGGTGCCCGTATGTTATGCCAGCTTAATTTGCATACACGAGAAGTTGCCAGCTACTTAAGAGTGTAGGAGAGAAGCCAGGGCAGAACGAGGTGGATCGTGATTCGTAACGGATTTGTGAGCGTGGATGCGAGTGAATTCTTCGCATAGAGATTGTCAGAACATAACAGTTCCCCACTCGGCGGTGTACTTCCAGTGACAATCTACCGGATTGTTTGTTCTTGACTGGTTTCAGCGCATTTGGTTTTGCACTATTTCCGTGAACTTCTGCACACGACTTCTGTGTCGTGTGTCCTGACTCCTTTAGTGCGTTTGGTTTGGCGCTATCTCTGTAAACTGTGTTTTGACTTTGCTTTCGGGCATGTCAAGTTACCTTAAGAAAACCCTACCCCTCTCTCAGCAAGTATTGTTGTATAGCCATCTTGGTCCGCGGGAGGAAAATCCTGATCTTGGAGAAAAGGGAAGACTTGAAACTTGTTTATAAAAATATGAGAATATATTTTTGTTTCATAAGATACATTGTATCATAGCGGAGAATGAAGAGTGGGCGAGAGAGATAATGAGAGCCAACAGACTGTTCCCAACAGGGGAACTGGCCCCATGCCCCCAGGCCCAGCTGCTGTCTGCCGCGTCCTGTGTCTCTGGTTTACTTTTATCGGGCTCAAACGCCCACACAGATTTTCCAGCCACCACCTGCAAGTTCAGTCGACATCCTGTTTATGACCCTATGAACACCCGATGTGTCTTCCGGTCCCCGACACCTTGCAGCCACTATCCTGTCCACAACTTTCGACACCCATGGCTGCCTAAATATCCAACAATATGGCTGCCGCTTTATACCCAGCCATTGGTACACCCACTTGCAACTTCTAAAGATTCAAAGTACAAGGGCAAGAATTCATAAACAAAAGATTAACACTGACAACTAAAGATTAGATGGAAAATTGCTGAAGAGAAAAGTTTTAAAAAAAGCAAATGTTGCAATGTGAATGATTTGCGTCTCTTAATTACTTACCCATCTTTACCAAGTAAGAAAAAGGCTGGGATGTTAATGGTTCGGCCAGTGTTGTCTTCAATCATACTAATGTATTCGTTGTCATTCGCCTGGTTGTCATCGGCAATAATAACTGCTATGGCACCAGCCTGTTCTGCATGGCTGCTTTTTGTCACAAATGTGCATTTTCTGAAACATTTAGTATTAAAAGTTCAATATTTGAGCAAATGAAACAATTTGTTTTCAAACTATAATCTGCACGAATCCCTACCATTATTTTAGGGCTCATGACTTTGCTATGATTCATTTTATATACAGGGTGTCCCAAAAGTAAGTCCTCATTTTAAGGGAAGCAACTCATCCAATTAATTAGCAAAAGACTTCAATTTCAACTTCAAGTTGCTTCCCTTATATTGAAATGGCAACATTTTATCACAAATGCGCATTTTCTGAAACATTTAGTAGTAAGATACTGTCTATAGTTTTGAGAAGAGGCATTAACACTCAAATAGCTTTTCAGATGACTGAACTCCTTTTTGTTTATGATGTTAACATGACGTTTCGGCTGATCCAGTCTACAGCCTTCTTCAGGTGTACTATCTATATGTATACAGAAAAATTCTTTCTCTCCAATATAACGCTTGAATCTTACGTTATAAGTGTCGCTACCATTGAAAAGAAATAAACATTTTCTGTTTACCACCATTACATTCGGTAAAGTACACCTGAAGAAGGCCATAGAATGGATCAGCTGAAATGTCCTGTTAACAACAAGGAGTTCAATCATCCGAAAAACTCGTAGAATTTAGTAGTAAGTATTAAAAGTTCAATATTTGAGCAAATGAAACAATTTGTTTTCAAACTGTATAATCTGCATGAATCCCTACCATCATTTTAAGGTTCATGACTTTGCTACGATTCATTTTATATACAGGGTGTCCCAAAAGTAAGTCCTTATTTTAAGGGAAGCAACTCATCCGATTAATTAGCAAAAGACTTCAATTTCAACTTGGCAATTTTAGGCAAAGTTGCTACCCTTGAATAGAAATGGCATTAATTCTACTTGTATCTAAGGGAAGTAGTTGGAGACTTTTGCTAATTAATCAGACAAGTTGCTTTCCTTAAAATAGGGACTTACTTTTGTGACACCACGAATATACTAGTTTAACAATGCTATAAAAAAATGACGGTTGGTAACAATGATTAAAAATGGGCAATTTTTAAATCCAGAACAACTAGATGGAGAACAATCTTTCTATCAAATATCTCGTTCTATATATATTACTTACCCTTTTTTGAGTAAAACAATAGCACCATCCACTATGTAGTCATTAAGGAGGGGACTGCAACCATGATAAGGTCGGCCAATGACCAAGTTAGCTTTATGATATGTATATGACTGTAATGGAAAAAAAGACTTTAATTATTTTCAAATCGAACAGAAGAGAATCTTCTAAGCATTGTGAGAAAGACCATTATACAATGTCTTATAACTTCTCACTGATAAAATGCTGTATTATGTGATGATCAGTGTCACAAGAAATAATTTCAAAAGAAACAAAAAGAAAATGGACTTTAGAAAAGCTAAATAAAAACTAGCATTGCAAGGGAAATTATGAATCACTGCCACCCATATATGCAGTGTTAGGGGTGATCAATTAAAAAGTTGGAAAAGGGGGTGACTGCCTTTTGTTGGGCTGTGATCACTAGAAAAAGGTCTGAATTTTCAAAAAACAAGCGGGCACAAACTAGTGATCAATTTAGCATAAACTTGCATTGCATATTCAACACACCCTCTAAAAACCTATATTGCAAGGTAATTTTTAAAAAAAAACAAAAAAACATTTCCCAATCTCATTGAGGGGAGTGTGTGTGCAAAGTTTCAAGTTTCTACTATGAACTGTTAGGGCTGGGTGAAGTCCGGATATATAGATAGATACATATAAATATCAGAACACATGAATAACCTAAACCCAGCAATAAACCAGTGTTGTGGGTAGCAGTGATTAATTAGCAACTCTTTTTTAATCCAGAATGCATTATAGATGATAGTAACACTAATTTGGTTTATACCCGCCATAAGGCACCTAAATGGAAGAATATTTACTATCCAAATGCCATGAATGACTGCAACTTACAAATGGGATTCCAAAGTTCTCTGCAGACCTCATCTTGTAGATATAAGCAATGTTGTCAGGAGACAGAATTTCCATATACTGGTAACTCTCTCCTGTACTGACTCCATGATGCCAACACACTGTTTTAAAAAATAAAAAAAAAGAAGGAAAATAAAATGGCACATTATATTAAATCAAAGCAATTTTAGGGGCATATTATATTCAGGAGTGCAGTGCAGCCGGAGCTCACTGAAGCACCGCTTTATAAAAAAGAAAAAAAAAACTAAAATAAATGAACAAGATTAAATGCATTTCCAATTTGTGTACCTGCTTATTTCATGTACTGAGTGAAATCAAATGATGGATAATTGTATATCCAATTGACAGAATATGATAATTATAAAGACACTTATTAGTGAGAGCCTATATTTGCTTGGCGTCGGATAAGAGATTGTGTAGCTGTAATGTATAATCAAGTTATGGAAGGGAAATAACTTCCAAAAAGAAAAACTTAACTTAAAATTTACTCATTACAAGTGAATTTGTATTTGTTAAATTTATCATTCAGTTCTTGCTAATGCTATGTTCCTGAAAATATTCCAATGTTTCCTAAACTGTATAATCAGGAAAATTAGGGAATTCGATCAATTTTCATTTTAGGGAATATCTTTTTACTATTAATTCACGAAAAATGTTGATCTCTGAACTATAACATAAGGGAGGTAACTCACTTGTTTTAAAAGTCTTTAATTTGCAAAGATTTCTTAGAAAGAAATTGTTCGGATAAAAAAGATAAAAATAAGGCACATAATGTGTTGATATCTCACAAGCATTCATAATTTTTACAGAGCTATCACTTTAAAGAAGAAAGAAAAATATGCTTGTTATTTAATTCCAGACGAAAAAATAAAGCATCGTTTGTTTTATGCACTTCCTTTCTTATTTGCCTTCCAAAAGTGCCGGGCTGGAGAGTCTGATTTTAAATCAACATAGGAAGCTTCTTTTTCTATAGTTTTGAGAAGGGTCCTTAACATTCAAATAGTTCTTTGGACGATTAACTCCTTGTTGTTTGTGTTGTTCCTGCTTTGAAATTTTTTTTTAAATTCTGTTTACCCCCATCACAGTCGGATATTACACCTGAAGCAGGTCGAAGAATGGATCGACCGAAACGTTGTGTTAACAACACAAACAACAAGAAGGGGTTCAAATTGTCCGAAAGACTATTCATGTAAAACTATCGGCTGCTATAGTAGTTTAACGCGTAATCCCAACTCCCAAATTATTGCGCTTGTTGTGAGGGAAACAACCAAGCGATCAATTTCAACAAAGTAAATATGATAAATTTGTATATGAGAATATTCTGCAATCTTTCTTCTTGCTAATAACACAAACATTATTATCATAAAATTGACATGTTACAAGTTTCGGACGTTTTTATTGACACGTGTCGGTTTGTTGTCAAAAGTCCGTGAACATGGCTACCGAAGACCACATTTTAAAGCACTAGTAATGTAACGATACTGGTGGTCGCTCAGAAAGGCAGTTTTGAGTGGGTTGCTGTTGTTTTTTCAATGTTGAATCACCGGGGGGTCCTAATAATGACTAGTAGTAAACGAATCATCTAGGGGGGGGGTCAGGCTGGGGGACCTTAAATAGAACCTCACCGTCACCAATTTGTCGCCGAGATTTTGTGCGAGAGAAAACGCAACTTTTCGTTGATTAAGGTTTTGCATAAACTCGAATAATCAAACCTCAAGACGATCACGAATTATTAATCTATATTATGACCGTCCAGTTTGTCTAAACTATTAGAATAAATACTAATTCTGATTTTGTCAACGATTTTGTTTTAAAATATTGGAAATTGCAGAATTCGAATTAATAAAAATAAAAAAAGTTTTTTTTTTTTAAATACCCAGGGTAGGGATAATTATTAAAATGTTATATTGTTAAAATACTGTTATTATATAAAAATAATATTTTTCATAACAGAAAATTTTCGAATTTCAAAATTACGTCATTTTAATGTTTACAAATGGACAACTTTTCACGTTGTTAATTTTCTGTAAAATCTCAGATTCTATAGATTTTTCTCCGAGAAAGGTTTTATCGGGGTTTTTTTTCCCAATCTTTCTTAATAATAACAAAGATTCTGACGATAAAATAATCTTCTATACATGTTTGACGCTCTTTTTTTTTATTATCTCGGGTGTCGAGTTCTGGGTAAAATGTTTGGCCATACATAAACAAAGAAATCGATACCCGAGATTAAAAAAAGAAAGGCGTCAAAGTTCAAACATACTATTGAATCGATGATGTACGTGTTTATTGTGTTGTGTACATACAAATAAAAACCAGAATGAGTTAAAAAAAAATTAACGAATTCGGAATAATAATCAATTAAAAAAACAACACTGAAAATTAAATTTCCGATCTGTGTTGTTTTGTTAAACACACTGTCGTAGACTGACGGTCTGAAAGGATGCGATAAAAATCAAACTAAAATTAAGATGAAAGAAAATACGGTAAAAGTTTGTTACAGGTTCGTAAACTGAATTTTTATGATGTAGTAAAGAAGGGTGGTAACCAATAACGCAGACTTATGCGGCTGCTGCTACTAACGTATAAGGAAACAAATGAAAGCAGAACACTTGACCATTTAAAACTGTATTTTATTAAATTTAATTATAAAGGATGTAATTTAGGGTTAGGATTCAAGTAACAACAAAGAAAGATGAAACATTTTCTTTTCATAATTATATAATATAGAATATACACTAACAATAGGAACATCATGTACAGCGTCTTTACTGGTTACCTCACTTTGATATTCTGTACTACATCATAAAATGTCAGTTTACGAACCAATAACAAAGCTTTACCGATAAAAAAAACTAGCCAAAAAGACTAATGGTTAACACTGAAAAACGTGGTGAAAATTTTATTAAATTTCTTACAGTTATTTTTCTGTAGCAGACGAAAGCCTGACCGAATTGCAGGAAAGAAAGTAACTATACTATTATTGGGCTGCCACACGGACTTTTTGACAACAACGCGATACGCGTCGATAAAACGCCCCAAACTTGTAACATTTCAATTCTATCCTAATATTCTTTGTGTCATTAAGAAGAAGAAAGATTGGAGAAAATTCTCGAATAAAAATTATTTGTGAAAACAATATAAAACCGGAGATATTTATGTTTAAAATGTTGTTAGTTTTAACACTGAAAAAACCGGTGTACCATAAGAATTAGCGTTAAGTTGTCAAGAATCTAAGATCGGAGCGGATTTGATGTGACTTACTGACCTGTAGTGAACAATAATAATAGTAGAAAAGAAGACCAGCAACCGGACATGGGGAAGTGGTGTCCGAACATAGGCACTATCTGGACTTGTATAGGAAAAGTCGTCTCTACAGAGACAACAACATGGTGGATATTGTGTACGTCGTACGTAACGTGCGTGTGTGCCTTGTTTAGTCGGTTACTTACGTACGTATGAATATAATCATTAAAGTACACGTAGTATTGTTTGTTGTTCTGCTGTGTACTAAGCCTATTTATTATCTGTTCAGTGTTTATCTATCTGTTTCTATTCATTTTGCCTTCACTCATATTCCAATCACTACATTTTGGGTGATTGGACATAAAGTCACAGGGGAGGGCATAACATTTTTTTTTCCTAGCCAGAAACTAAAGCCAAAGTTATGATTATTTTTCCTGTGACTTTTTACCTAGCTTATATTATGACTTTTTTTCCATAACTTTAGTTTTTTCCTGTGACTTTTTTGAATTTTCCGTTCACCTGCAAATTTGAGGCCCAAAATTTGAATCCGGACATAAAGTCACAGGGTATAAAGTCATGGACATAAAGTCACAAGTAGGTAGCACGCTGCTCTACATACAAAACGTAACTGGACATAAAGTCACAGGACTTTAAGTCAAAGACAAAAAAGT
>VCCN01000607.1:4556035-4566159 GCA_006491835.1 Architeuthis dux
TTTTTTGTAATAAATTGGAATTTCAATTTATGTGTTCCTAATTACTTTTGCTTGCTTTGTTTGAGTAGCTGTACAATTATAAAATTAAACTAATTCTTAGTATGAAGCTGTCTAATTATACATAAAATAAAGTTATTATTTGAAATTATTCTTTGTTGCAACTAAATGGGAGGGAGGAATACTAGTAATGTTATTGACTAAAGTGGGGAATGACTAGAAAAGGTTGGAGACGTCATAGACAATAATGCCAGAGGAGGGGGGGTTAATATCCTGTGGTTGTCTCCCTTGCTGTGCAATTGAAAATAAACCGTCAATTTAATCCTTGAAAAGGAAAAAAAAAATTAAAACCTGTGCGATTGGTATAGATCCTTGTTAAAGGGTTATTTATTTGCATCCTTACAACTACAAAATTTGACAATCAATTTTCCAAGAGTTGCTCAGACTAGACTCATTCTTTTTGTTACCAATACATTTTTTGACTACTCTATGGCCTTCTTCGGGTCTATAATCCGTATGGAAAGTGGAAACCAAAAATGGTAGCAAATATACTTAGCAAAGAACGGCTTGGAGAGGAACCCTGCATATAAAATATGAAAGTACCTATATTACACATGTTGCTGTGAATGGGCAATGTTGCCAAAATATTTTCGCGCTAGTTCGACTGCCAAAACTGCCAAAAAGACACTAAAAATAGTCAAAAATGTTTAAAGTGCTTTTTGCACTGCCAAAAACAAGAAACGCGCTTATTCTAGCACAAAACGTGCTAGAATCGGCAACATTGTGAATGGGTTGGTCTGATCAGTAAATTTGCCACCATTTCTGGTCTGCACTGCATAAAACAGCCCTTCCCACTTTCCATATAGATTGTACACCTGAAAAAGGCTGTAGAATGGGTTGGCTAAACAAAGCAACAAAAACAATGAATTCAATAGTCCAAATGATCCTTAGAATGATGATGATGATGACGATGACTCATTTCAAAATCACAGAAGCTATCTTGCCAATTTGTTAACCTGGGTATTTATCTGTCCCATACCATGTAAACATGATACCAAATCATTTCTTTAAAATGAGTTTTCAAAAAAAAAAAAAAAATGAATGACTGAGGCACCTCAGTAAAACCACAGACATTAGAAATGCCCTGACCTTCCTGCTTAAATGTAATATTAAAACAGATCAAATTTTCCAAGAGATACAACTCTTATTAAATATACAATGGGTTTGGTTTAAAGAATTCAGTCTGTAATTATATGCATAGTCCAAATTTTAAAGAGTTTATGGCAGTTTCTACGAGAGGCTTTGTACACGGGCGTTAAACCTACACAGTCAATCTGATTTTTAATAGTCTTGAGGTTTATACCCAAATAAATTTTATTTTCCGTGACTTGTTTTTTCCTTTTTTAACTCTTAAATTCATATAAAAAATTTGAATGGCAAGGGAAATAACTGCTAATTAAAGTTACCTCCCTTTGACATTTAGGTCATTTTTTAAAAAAATATTTAAAAAAAAAAAAAAAATTCACAAAAGAGTTCCATTATTTTTTTTTTTTTTAAATTTTTTTATTTAATTCATAGAAGAGTTCCACTATCATTATGGGGTGGTATCCATCGGTTCATGAATTTAGGAGTTAATCGAAGCAAGCAGCAACAGCATGGAGACATTATCTCATGTCATGGTCAGAGATAGCTTCATGGAGAAAAGAGAAGAATGTGACCCAAAGTGCCAATCATCAAGAAGTGATGTACGTACAGTAGGGACTTGTGCGCCAAGTCTGGTATGGGTAGGGATGAGAATGGAGCATGAGATGTGGATTGTCCAAGAGCATGGCAGTATGTGTATAGACAAGTGATGGTAGCCAGCAATTAAATCTTATGCCACCAACGGCTAGTAGGCCACTGATTCACAAAATGATACAAGTAGAAATTTTTTAAAAAATTAAAAAATATTAAAAAAAAAAAAGTCAATGTTTGAATGTTACCATATTTTGAAAAAAAACTTTTCTTTTTTTTTTTTGAATAATTTTTGAAGATATTAAGCTTTTCAATATTTTTAAAGCAAATTAAATTATGGATTAAATCTAAAATTTCATTGGCAAATATTAGAAGTCTCTATTCACCCAAAATCTCCCTGCATGATAAATCATTCAAACAGTCGAATACTGAAGAACCTTTTCTCGAAGTTGCATAGATCATTAACAAGTGATTGCAATACGATAAACCTTTAGAGCAGAAGAGTTTTAAAACAGGGCTTACCAGTACAATGCCCCTTTTAAAATTGATTTTTGCCTATTTTTGTCTAGGTCAATGCATTTATTTGCAATCTACTTTATCGTCTCAAAAAGCCCAATTGTTATCAAAATTTTATTATAAGAAGAGATTTCACTGTATAGTTCCACTCAAACATTAAAAAAAAGTTTTTAAAAATAATATTAAAGAAACATCTTCCCTTTATATGTTGACAAAATAAAGAGAAAATGTATCTTTTTGCACTCGGTCTGGCTGGGTAGGGGGGTGTGGGTGGGTGGGAATTAAATAAAAAAAGACTTGGAATGGTCTGGACACTGGTGAGTCTCATGGTCGTCTAGTCCACAGATGGCACAGTAGATCGTTGGTGCCTCCTGTCGACAGGTCGTTACTATTGGAGCAGGGACCTCACTCGAGCATTGCCGTGTCTCCATATCAGTTCTATTACGGCTAGACAACAACCCGTTGCGATCATTTCCTGCCTCTAAGGACATGTCCTCATTGTGGTTATTGTCCGTGTAGATTGGAGCCACTGCTGCTGCTGCTGCTAAAGAATCTTTATCTGAAAGAGTCGAATTTTGCAGCATTTTGCCAATTTGGTCAAGAGATAACTCAGCATTGGTGCCTTGAATATTAGGATTGTTGTTGGTGCCTGCCCCTTGACGGGGCTGGTTCCATATTTTTGAAGAAGGTGATGATGTACATGAAGAATTTGAAGAAGAAGAATTAGAAAAGGCCCCGTTCTTCCACCCTTTCCCTTTTTGTGGATTGCCCGAACTTGGGTCGGGCACGAGACGCTTGGCAACAAACCTGATTTTAGAATTACCATTATCACGGCTTGAGAGCACAGTCCTCACTGAGCTCAGCTTTTCACAACGATAGTCAAACATTGAGGTGCCACGATGCGAAGATGCGTTCGGATTCTCACCAGCCTTCTCCGCAACCCTGGCTGCATAACTGCCCCGCACCATCTCGGGGGCGATCATAACTGGCTGCACTGTCTGTGGGGCTGGGATTATGCTTGGCGGACTCACCGGTCGTTCCTCCTCGGCCACTTTGGTTGGCACCACATAAGCAGTCTCAAGTGTTCGCTCCAAGAAATCTGGCTCAAATGGATTCCAACTCATAGGAGCAACAATTGGCTTCTTCAATTCAAAGTCATTGATACTTTTACTCCACAAGAACTCCGGGGGAGGTTCGTGGTTATCTGGTTTTTGAGATTCGAATCCAGGCGGAGAGTTACTGGGCAGGGAAGAGGTGAAATGAGATGGACTAACTAGCTCGGGCGTCTGGTGCTGACTGCAGTCATCATCTACAGCTAAAACTAATGGTGGTTGCTCATCATCACATACGACGGTCGGCTCAGGTGGTAGAGACAAGGGAAAGGGGCTGGTGTAGTGCGAACTAGAGTCTTGTGAAGCAGCAACGGTTGTTGTCAATGGTGAAGCACTATTTGAAAATCGGCACTCTGCAGTGGATGCCCCTGGTGAAGGAGGAGGTTGAGGTGAAGAAATGGGAGACCAGCGATCAGGCACGTCCATATTATCGTCATTTGCTTCAAAGGTATGTGCATGACTGCCAACATTGTTACTACCACCGACTGTAGCCATCGTTACTGGCAAAGGAGTTTCACAGCCTGAAAGTAGAATAAAGTTTACAATAGTTTTTTTGTTTTGTATTTCCTTTTTTTTTTTTTGTTCCTAGGTAATAAGTGTTATTTTCCGATTGATTACGTCTAAAAAGTATAGAAAATGTTAATTATTAAATAATCGTTACCCACAACACTGGTTTATTGCGTGTTCTGACATTTATATCTATACATGTATCTGGACTTCACCCAGCTCTAACCATTCATAGTAGAAACTTGAAAAAATAATATATATATTTCCCCCCCCCTCTCTCTCTCTCTCTAATGTTTTGGGGATTTTTTTAAATTACCCCACTAAATAGGTTTTTAGTAGGGATTCAATTTTCAATGTAAGTTTCCTAAACTGATCCCTTAGTTTGTGTCTGCCCACATTCATTTTGCTTCTGCTTTTTAAAAAAAAATTAACACCATAAATAGGTTTTTAGAGGGGGGTTCAATATGCAATGTAAGTTTATGCTAAATTGTTCACTAGTTTGTGCCTGCTTATTCAGACATTTTTTTTAGTGATCACAGCACAACCTTTTAATTGATCACCCCCAACACAGCATATATGGGTGGCAGTGATTCTAATTTCCCTTGGAATGCTAGTTTTCTTCAAACTATGCTTTTGCCAATCGGACAGTGATAATTTGAAATCTACCTTTTTTCCAATTTGACAATGGGGGGAATATGTGTCACACATACAGGCCGTACCAATGGAGCTAGTGGGCTGAAAATTTAAACATTTACTCCTTATTATGTCTAGAAAAAAAAAAACGTGTTTTTTTTTTTTAAAACTCCCCCTAAATAGTGGGGGATTCAATTTGCAATGAAAGTTTATGTTAAATTCACACTTCTTTAGTAATTACTGTCCAACAAAAGGTGAGAGAAGTAACTTATTCATTGATCACCCCCTTTTTCAAATTTTTTAATTGATCACCCCCAAAACAGCATGCTGCCAAAAGACGTTGGTCATGTGACGGTTTCTTTTGAGTGACTACCAGACCTGTCTCTTCATGAATTTTAAATATCTTTCTGGTTTGATCTGCCTTCTCATCCATCTCATCTAGACAGCAAACACACATAACAATCAATACAGATCTTACTCACTCTTTATTTTATTTTTTATAACACCCATTTATTTGCCCCCCAAAAAGTAGTTCATTTAAATAATGATTTATAATACTTCATCTAACAAAAATAAAAAACGGAGAAGTTCTTTTTTTTAGCATACTAGTCCATGACTCGTCACTTCGATAATGGTGTAAAAATTAAAATTCTTGTAATATTTGGTGAAAAAAAGATCACCAAAACTGATATATTGTTTGAGGGATAATTTAAGAGTTCAACCCTAACCCAACAATAATTTAATGATCTCATGTTACTTCGAATGATCATTGTCTTTAATTAATATATACCGTAATTATTTGTGTATAATACGCACTTTTCCACAAAGATTTTTAAGCCTAAAATTTAAGGGTGCGTATTATACACGAAAACTAAATTTTACTCTTTTCCCTCACCCTCGGCCACGTGTGTGGCCATATCAGGATGTAAGTATTCGTGTATAATACGCACATTTTTTCTCCAGATTTTAAATCACTAACCAAACACTGGATTTGTTTAAAATATATTTTATTCATATCGATATTAAGACACATTTTGGATCAAGTTGACATCTGGCACCCTAGAAATTGACAAATCGAAAAGGGACACATTTTGCCTCGACACCAGTTGATGTCACTGAAACGTCAGCAGCCTTACCAAGATAAACAAATATGTGTTTTCAGGGAAGATCACAGCTTTAACTTTGTATGGACCATTTTTTGACAAGTTTAAAATTAAAAGAGTGACATCAAAATTAATAATCTCAAAAGTCTTTTAAAACTCCATCCTGTCCAGAAAAATTATGAGCAAAAAAGACGGAAAACAAGCATT
The DNA here is from genome assembly GCA_006491835.1 of Architeuthis dux. Taxonomy (NCBI): domain Eukaryota; kingdom Metazoa; phylum Mollusca; class Cephalopoda; order Oegopsida; family Architeuthidae; genus Architeuthis; species Architeuthis dux. The sequence goes on from VCCN01000607.1 coordinate 4,561,845, forward strand.
TTTAGAGTTTTGTTACAAAAATGTTTACATCAATCTTGTTTAAATGTTTAAAACCGGTGTCTAGGCAAAATGAGTCCCTTTTCGATTCGTCAATTTCTAGGGTGTCAGATGTCAACTTGATCCCACATTTTAGTTTGCCTCACTGCTGTTTTTGTCAAAGATAGATGTCATGAAAATTTCATCTATGTAGTCAGCATAATAGATGTCTTTGTCATTGTTCAGAGTAATCTTGTCATTGTTCAGAGTAATCTTGTCATTGTTCAGAGTAATCTTGTCATTGTTCAGAGTAATCTTGTCATTGTTCAGAGTAATCTTGTCATTGTTCAGAGTAATCTTGTCATAGTCACAGCCATCCAGCGCATTTGTGATGCAGCATTTTTTAAAGGACTTTGCCATGAGGATTTCAGGGATGCTTTGCTAAACTTCCAATATCCATGTGTTTGTTTATAGTTTTGTTTCTCTTAGTGTGAGTTTATTTTCGCAGCTAGCTTGTTGTATTTTTGTGTGAACATGTCCGTGCGTTTGCACCAAATACAGTGTAAATTTTGTGTTTCAAAATATAATGTAAATTAAATAAATTCTTATTTTTAGTCGATACGGACAGAGTAAAAAGTTGAACAAAGGTTCAATTTAGCTGCTATAAATTCTGAAAAGTCGGTGCGTATTATACTCGAGAGATGTTTTTTTTCCAAGATTTTATAGCCCATAGTTAGGGGTGCATATTATACACGAGTACATATCATACACAAATAATTATGGTATGTATTATGCTATTTACCTACATATTCCTTCTTGTTAGTTTCCTCTATCCCTTTCCCTCATGATGACATCTATGCATTCCTCATTCATCTTGCTCGGGTTATATATTTTAAAATAAAGGCCTCTTAAGTCAACATAAGTGGTATGGACACAGCTCTTATTTTAAAATTAAAATAAAGGCCACTTAAGTCAATATATGTGTGACAGACACGGTTCATATATATATATATATATATATATATATATATATATGATGATTATTGTAGAAAAAATAGTTTGTATTATGAACAAAAAATCATTTTGTCACATTTTAAACATCTGTATAACATTAATAAAATTTTTACAGACAGCGAATCAGTACAAGGAAATACTTTGAAACATAACAGAAAAAATTCAACCAAAAATATACAAACTTTAAAACATTTTTTAAAGAGCTTGGAGTTTTTATATATAACTAATCTACCCATGCCATCAAAAAATAATGGCTATATTTATATTTAAATAATTTTGCAATTGCATTGTACTTAAAAAAAAAAAAAATACTGCATTTTATTGTTTATGTTCAACCAGAATGAACCCAGATTTTTTACACATTTGCAAAAAAAAATAAACAAAGTAAGGGAGGCTACTCTACAATTTAATAATTATCTCCCTTGACAAATATTACAGTCAAAAAAATATAGACATACACGTGGTGTATTAATTTAAGTATTTGAATTGGCTTTAATTTTTGTCACAATAAATGGCTTCCTTTGTTATGTCTTTGCTTAATGTTATCAGACGGTTATTGCTATATAAAAGACCCTGTCCCAAAGTGATCACAATAAGCGGATTCCTCTGTATTAGGATAATTCTAAATTTCTAAGTTGTTTACCAGAATTGTTGCCAGGAATGGGTGAAACTTTCTCTGCGTCCGTTTGAGTTGCAACATTACAGCTCTTGCTCCTCTCCTGATAGAAGACAATCTGTTCTTGCAGGGTATTCACCGACAACAACCGCGAACGCAACGACCTACAAAGAGTTAAAACATTATTACAGGTTTTTAGTATTAATTCTGACTAGTTTTTAACATTCATCTTAATTTTGAGTTCCTTTTTACCACAACTTTGACCCTGGCCGTCATTCTATCACATCTCTTTAAGAGAAAACTCCCAATGGAGTATGGAGCCTGTTGGTGAAGACCTGGTTTCTGTTACATCTGTCAGCTTGGTGATCCTTGAAAGTTTCTAGTCTGGTCAAAACCAGGATTTTATTCCTACAAATTTTTATGACCACCCCCTTGGCAGGATGCAAGTCCACCAAAGGGATACCTCCATCCTAATCACACAGCTTAGAGTGTACTCAATTAGCTGCTGAGTGCACAGGGAAATTTGTCATAATGAAGAGTTTTTCACACTCTTCGGTCATACCGGGAATTGAACCCGGGACCCTCTGTGTGTGAGGCAGACATGCTAACCATTAAACTATACGAGCGGACCCTGGCTGGCTATACACCTGGCTGCCTCAATCCTTTAGTCACAGAGACTTCAGGGTTCATGGTCAAAGTTGTGATAAAAGCAACTGTAAATTAAGATGAAGGTAAAAAACTAGCCAAAATTAATAATAAGAATATTATTATTTAAATTCTTATGACTACTTTTTACCTTCATCTTAAATTTTATTAGTTGATTTTTATCACAACTTTTGCTCAGACCGATTACCCCTCCGGCAGTGAGCAAATAGTGTTTGATCAGAAAATAAAGAATAAGCCTCGGGTGGGACTCGAATCCACATCACCTAGCCAGGGGAAGCACCGCTTAACCCAGTCTGCTTTACCAATTACACCATTGAGCTAGGGGATGCGGGTTAGGCTTATTCTAATCAACACTATTTGCTCACTGCCAGAGGGTAATTGATCTGAGCAAAAGTTGCAATAAAAAGCAACTAATAAAATTTAAGATGACGGTAAAAAGCAGTCATAGAAATTTAAATAATGATTTATAATACTTCACCTAACAAAAATAAAAAACAGAGAAATGTAATAAAATATGTTACAATACTTCATCCAATAATAAGAATAAATTCAGGATCTTTGTCATAACGCACTGTCAAGAACAGTATTTTAATGGCTAAAAGTGGCTAGCTTTATAAAAAAAAAAAGAAATGGTTAAAAGTGGTTAGCTTCAATGCTAAAAATGGCTAGTTTTATAAAAAAGAATTTCTATATAAATATAGATTTGACAGGAGTGTCCTTCTCCTGACAGATGCCCGAGCTAGCTATGGGGGTCTGCCACCTCTTTGCGGGAATGTTCAGACAGTAAAGTTGACCCATGACTAAACCATATGAACAATCCGTAGTTGGTAGATGCCTTAGCTGGCTATAGAGTTCTACCAACCCTTTGAAGGAAAATCAGGATAGTATGGCTTTCTGCAACTTTAAGCACAGATCCTGGTCACTCCAACAGAAGCAGATGTGCGCTGACTATGGGGTTCTGTTACACCCTCAGAGGAGTTACCAGACAGTATAGCAGCCACTTTTAGCCATTCAAAATGGCTGTTCTCCACAGTGCATTATTGCAAAGATTGCCATAAATTATTACAGGATATTCTGTAATAATGAGGTGATCATTTTATTTATTCGGAAAAGTCCAAAGGATTTGTTGGTTAAGAGTGGTTATCTTAGTACAAGTAAACATCATGGTTATTATATCTAATTTTACAGAGAAGAGAAATTGTAACAACGACTTGTTCAAACTTTTGCCATGGATCGAAGAAAAGAAAAATCTTACCAAACAACATCCGATTTAAGAATCATGAGGTGGATGACTTCCCTTAAAAACTCCTTGAAGTCTTGAGGCATTAGCAACAAACAATCACCACCAGCAAGCGACCAGAAGGATACAAAACATTCTTGATACATCCTTTGCCAAACCTTCTCTGTGTGGGAAGCACAAGTTACCTACAAAAGAATAAAGCAATGTACAACAAAATGGAAGAGAATTGTTATAAAACAAAAACATTACCGAGATTAAAACCCATTAGAAGAATCTTATAGTAACGGAAAAATTGCTGTAATTGGTTGAAGCAATTTTTCTCCCTGAAGGGAGTGTGTGAGCAAAAACTCAAGATGAACGGTTAGGGCCAGGCAAAGTCCGGATACATAGATAGATACATATAAATGTCAGAACACATGAATAACCTAAACCTAGCAATAAACCAGTGTTGTGGGTACCCATGACTAATAAATAGAGAAAGGAAAAAAAAAAAAGAAAGAGCTATAACCGACTATGACAGACGTTCATGTGAATAATATAAATTCTACTGCATAGCGGGGAGACTACATACCTCAGTTTTCTGGACCTAAGGACTGTGTGATAAGTGGACTACTTGGCCCAAGTACCAAACCCTAGTCTCAGAGTTGGCAAAACCTTACATCTTGGAGCTCTGAAGGTTTGAACGCTACTACACAAGGAACAAAAGGCGAACCTGATACAGTCACTGTTGCAGCATAACACCAGTGTGTGTGTGTGTGTGTGTGTGTGTGTCCGCCAGCCCTCAAAAAAAAAAAAAAAAAAAA
>VCCN01000607.1:4586170-4600204 GCA_006491835.1 Architeuthis dux
TTTTATTGGAACCACGGATTTAGGAAAGAACAGATGATGAATTTGAGGTTCCGAAAAAGTGACTCAAGTGAACAAGAAATTTAATCCTAATCGAGTCTGACAAGACAAAGGAAAGTAGAGGCTATATATTCAGGCAGGCTAGCCTAGACAAGGAGAAGCATTGGAGAGATCACCGGGAGCTGAGATGAACAGAGAGTCCACACATAACAGCAGAATACAGTGGCAGAGAGATTGATCTGGGAAATAAGCCATCATCCATGCATTTTGCAGCGATTGCCATTCACGCATTTTTGCATCTTTTGTTTGCCTCAGCACCATCTCGTGTTTTGAAGGTTTGGGGTTTCTCATCAGAGGACATGAGGAAATAAAATGTGACATCTTTGTTTTCAGCACAGCGCGTTCTGCTTTGTTCCAGTTTCCACGAGTGTGCATTTTGTCTGCAGCACTTTTTTTTTTTTTAGCTGCACCTAATTGGATTTCAATAATTACGTTATTTAATATTTACAAACTTGTCATGCAAATAGACTGACTGCAATCAGTATGGAGTGCAAAAGACTTGCTTGGGGGATAGTGATCCATCCATAAGCTTGAACTCAACTAACTACATAGTTAAACAATAATGTCTTAACAAGAAAATACTCGATCAAAAATAATGAATCAGTTTAGAGTATTTAAATAATTAGACACCAACAGTACTTTTATCTCTACTTTTCATAATGTTTTTTTAATGCTATACATCTACCTATAAGAATTACTTACAGGTTCAATCCCATAAAGACGACAAGGAAGAGCCTGGGAAGGCAGTTCACTAAATCGTGGCTCAAATTCAGTAGAGATTTGCTTGACCGGCCGCTGTTCAGCATAACCATAATCCAAGTAGAAGAGGTCAACATCGGTGCTGAATTGAAGAGAAACAGAAGCTATTTTAATTAAAGACACCAAAATGGAAATTGAAAGACACAAAGCAGGGTTGCCAGATTTGGCCAGAACGGGAGAAAATCCGAGCTTTATCTCAGGGATACAACACTATTCCAATGCCTGTGTTGGGTAAGTCTCTGAGATAAAGCTCCGATTATCTCCAGATCTGGGAAGAAGACAAATGGCAGATAAGAGGCACATCCTGTTTGCACCGATTTTATAAACCGATTTCATTATGATTCGGTAGATACAGGAAGTTGTCAGCACAGAATAAATCAGGTATACAATTTTAGCTGGCATAAAGTTTGCATAGTTCCTTTTGAACATTTCCATTTGAACTCCAAAACTACAATTACTAGGACACATCACATGGCAAACTGGTTCCACTCATTCCTGCGCTGCCAACAAAAACTGTTGCCTTAGGATAAAACAAACAATATTGAAAATAATATTAGAATTAACCTCATTAAAGGTGAACAGTAGTTTTTGGGGGGTTTTTGTGTTGCTGTTTACAATCTTACAGACTAAACTAGATGTATCTTCGATAGCGTGTGGCCTTTTGACTAAGATCAAAGTGTAGTATCTGTTCTTCGAAACCGTCATGACCTCGAAGTTCAGAGAACCGCGGCCCTTTGGGGTTCCTTGTGGCATGCTCGGGTATTGTCCTGGGAGAAGTTGCGCAGGATATCTTGGCTGTGGCTAGGATCAAAGTGGAGTATCTGTTCTTCGAAACCGCCATGGCCTCGAAGTTCAGAGAACCACGGCCCTTCAGGAATCCTTGTGGCATGCTCAGGTATCGTCCTGGGAGAAGTTGCACAGGATATCTTGGCCAGCTGATCGGGAGGCGATCACCATTACCATACTCAGGATTTGTCCTGAGAAGCTTTTGGGATCTCCCCTTTTATCCCAGTCCTCGTGACATTTGTCTCAGTGACAGGGATTTGGGATTCTCCGCCCTCAAGTCTCTAGTCACAAGGACATGGGATCCCCCCTACTGAATTCAGCACTAAATGACCCACCAAGGGTCGATGTGCCGTTAAACAAAACTATTAAATCAATTCATTAGATGTATCTTCTAACCTATTTTTTTAAAAATCTGCATGTATTCATATGCAGTTTTACCGATAAATTATACACCCCTGACAGTATTTTATAGAAAAACCAAACTCTACAGCATTGAAACTGTTACCAAAAATATGAATATGTTGCTGTCCAAAAATGAGTACTCCCCTTAATTAGGTGAGGATTGTTCTTGTTACGGGGGAAAACAAAGTCAACCCCAACTTGGACTGGAGTTTGACAAAATAAAGTTGACAGTGTCAAAGCATTGAAACTTTTGCCAAAAATATATGTTGCCATCCAAAAATGAGTACACCCCTACGAAAAAATATTTTTGGCAACAAGAGTTTCAATGCTGTTGAGTTTGATCATAAATAATACCTGATAATATCTATTTTGATTGTGTAATGTTCCACTAGAAATAATAAAAACCTGGTATGTTTGGTTTAGAAGAAAATTAACTTTCTATGAAAAAAAGTGGTAGGGGTGTACTCATTTATGGGCGATACTGTACGAGTAAGACAAACAACACAAAAAAGCACAAGTAATTAACATACTTACTCCATGACACGAGATACACAAGCCCGTCGCCATTTTTTAGCTATGTTGCTGTAAGCAATGACAAACTGCTCAGCCTGTACCATTCCTGGTTGAGTGTTTGGGTAAACATTTTCATAGGATTCTTGAATATCAGCATCCAGTTCTTGAAATTCTCCTAAAAGACAAATGGTGAGCAACAATTTAACACATCATACTCTTAGTGTACTTGTCACAGCATACAACCGTTACGCGCTGATTGGGCAAGAGAGTGAACAATCAGGAGAGAGAGAATTTTGGAACGTGAAAATTTGAATGAAGCAGATGACAAGTATTAAGACTGTTTTGAGAAACGGATTCATTGTTTGTTCCTTCATATTTGTTACTCTACAGAATTACAAGTTTGTAAAATCTGGGTTAAGATTCAGTTTAACAAACCAGAGTAATTTTTTATGAAAATGTATTACTATAAACTAAATAAATCATAGTTTAATAACAGGGTAGAAAGAAAGAGGGTAGTTAGGTAGTTTACTGAAGGAGTAGGAGGAAAGAGGGGGAGAAAGGCCAGTTAGATAGCTTAATAAGAGGATAGGAAAAAAGAGCGGGAAAAGTTAGATAGTTTACTATGGGGATAGGATGAGAGATGATGGAGAAAGGAAAGTTAGTTTAATAAGAGGGTAGGAAGAGATGGGAGAAAAGTAAGTTAGGTAGTTTACTGAGGGGGTAGGAAGAGAGAGGGATAAAGGGGGTTAGGTAGTTTAATAAGAAGGTAGGAAGGGATAGGGAAGAAAAGAAATGTAGCTTAAGAGGATAAGATGGGACAGGGAAGAAAAGAGAGTTAGGTAGTTTACTGAAAGGGTGGGAACATTTTTGCATATGAAACTAATTCGTGTTTATATAACATTTAGATAACATCATGGACAGGCAACAAAGATTGGAATGGATAAGGGAGAGAATGAGAAGATACAGGCATAGAGTGAGAGAAGAACAGAGGCAGGTTTGGTTTGGTTAGCTGGGTTTAGCTGCATGCCAACCTTTTAGTAGGTCATATAATGCCGGAAATGGTTTTTGTTGGGATATTGTTAGTTGTATTGTTTAGTTTTGTATTTGGTTTTATCTTTGTGTTTTATGTGTATTTGGGGAGAATAGGTGTAAATAATTTGGAGTATTTTGATGAGGTGATTATATTTTCAAGTAGAGTCTTACTTCTTTCAGGAATTGGATTATTTTGTGTGATTTAGTTTTGTTGAATAGATCTTTCAGGTTGTTTGCTTGATAGTGTTTTGTTCAAATTGGATTTAAGTCTATACAGTTTAGTAATATATATTTTACTGTGAATTGTTCTTCACATGCTGTACATATTGGTGGTTCTTTGTTTTTTTAGGAGATAGTTGTGTGTGAGTTAGGTATGGCCTATGTGGAATCTGGTTAATATTACCTCTTCCTTATCTTTCTGTATCCAGGTTGCCATTCTCCAATGGTGGGTTTGATATGACAGAGGCAGGAGATAATGGATAATCTTTGTCAACACCCATGGAATTTCCACGAGTCCAGCTAGTTATAATCATTATTAATCCAAAGAGTTGTTTGGACTACTGAACTGATTCTATGTGTCACTTTTGTTGCCACCACAATGTTTTGGCTGATACTTTCTACAGCCTTCTTCAGGTGCACAATCCATAAGGAATGAGAGGGGTTTCTTTTTTCAGAAAATGGAGGCAATCAGAAAAGAAATGGTGGCAAATATAGTGACCAGCTCAGTTCATTCCCAGCAATGTGTGCCACAAAAACAACTCCATTCTCAGTAACCTGCGTAACACAAGTGATTCCATATTTTTTTTTATATGCAGGAATGCTCTGATTCTGCTGTGCAAAGAAATCCACACCAAGCTGAAATGTCCTGACTTATACACTTGTCCATTAGGTTAATGTCTGATGCTTCTTTCAACTATCATTCTCCAGAGATGTTCTTTATCTATAATTTAGACCTCTTCCCAGAGAGACTAATATGAGCCCTTCCCCCTCCAAATATAGTCTGCTATACCAGACTTTCCCACTTCCCTTTTGGATATGGCTTTCTTATGTTTTTTGAGTTAGACTTGGATGGATGGTTTCTCCCTTATAATCTTTTTACCATTTGCATGGTATGTTATAAATACAACCTTTTGTCAACCAATTCTATCGTGACGGACCAACTCTAGTAAGGAGGTTGCACTATTGAAAACCGCCCCTTGATGTTGTAATGTCCACAGATCCTTTGGATTCATTCAGTCGCTCCTCTTACAATATAGTATGTTTACTGTAGCTATATAGTTTGTGTCTCTTGGGTTAAACCTCTTATTCCCCATCATAGAAGTACAGAAAATCCCAGAGTTAAGAATGTCCAATTTACAGAAAACTTATACTTACAAACAGACTGTTCTTTTTCATGAAAAATATTGTAATTAAGCTATGCAAGTTTAAAAGAGCAAAATACAAAAATCTTTTTCTAAAAAGTAATCAAAAACTTACGTGTGCACAGTTGGATCCAAATATTGCTTGGATCAATGACATGGGTCACCTTGCCTGAGGGTATCTTCGATTTAATCGGAGACATCTTCATCTGAAAAATTAAACCAATTTTCAGCAAGATTTAACCAGATGAACATAAATACACAAACTAAAAAAAGATTTTTTTTTCTATAGTTTTGATAAGGGTCATTAATATTCAAATGGTTTTTCGCATGATTGAACTCTTTGTTGTTTGTGTTGTAAACATGTTATTATCTATACCGGAAAAATGGGCCACCGCCTCAAGGTCAGACTTGACGCACACAAGAAAGCCATAATCAGGGACAAGATAGAAAAATCGGCTATGGCCAACCACATCTGGAAAAAGAACAGCGACCATCTTCCACTCTGGGAGAATGTCCTGATTATTGACAGAGAACAATTTTGGAAGCAGAGAAAAATCAAAGCAGCAGCTCACATCAAAATGTTGACTAAATGCATTAGCCAGACAAATGCGGATTTCAACCCATGTGGCTTCCACTTCTCAACAGACCGAGACCCGACAAGACAAAGACACAGAAATACCCAGGCCCTGTGCTATAAGGGTTACCCTCTTTAAACATAACTTCTGTTTAACCCATCACACTTGGATTTTACACCTGAAGAAAGGATCGGCCAAAACGTCTTGTTTACAACACAAACAAGAAGGAGTTCAATCGTCCGAAAAACCATTTGAATGAAAAAAGATTCTTTAAAATTCCAAAGAATTGGACCCTCAATATTAATTCTTTACAAAGGACTATTTTCTAGCATTGAAGTTACAGTTGATTTGATAACCATAAGAAAAAAACATTTCTATGAATGCCAAAAAGTTTTTTGTTCAGACCAAATTTGAATAGGTTAATAGAAAGGAGAGAGAGAGTGAGTGAAGAAAGAGGAATATGTTGTTTCTCTTTTTTACGTCACAAAATTATTTTTTAAATCAAATCTCGAAATAAAAATATATGACGCAAGAAAAAAGCGTTTGTAACTTAAGCTAAAATATTTTTTTAACATTCCATAAAGTTGTAGAGTCATGACCTATAATTTAGGGGGAACACAAATAGATACACACTTCATTTGTTAACTGCGACGAAAGTTGACAGTTCTAGGAATGCCAAAAAGTTTTTCGTTCACACCAAATTTGAATAGGTTAACAGTGTTCATAAGAAAGAGGAATATTGTTCTTTTTTATGCCATATAGTTTGTTCTTTTTTAAAAATCAATTCTCGAAATAAAAAGATGTGACATACGAAAAAAGAGTTTGTAACTTAAGAAGCTGAAATATTTTTTTAACATTCCATATAGTAAGTGTAGAGTTATGACCTATAACTTATGAGGAACACAAATAGATACACATTTCTTCTATACAAATGAAAATGTAGCAAGGCTCGAGAAAACCAGTCAGTGTCTATTTTCAGAGAGTCTTTTTTTTTAACCTCTTTACATTATTTACATCAATTGGAAACAAATAGTTTTATCACAGAAACAAATGTAGCCAAATGCTATCAAAAATTGTGTAAACAACGTCACAGGTTTTGAACAGTCTGTTCTTTTTCTTGTTTTAGAATAATAATGTCCAATAACTTAATTTCAAACTATAATTTTCCCATTGAAAAGCAGAAGTTAGCAAATTATAAGTAAATAGTGCACTTAGGCTGGCTATGGCTTCACCCTGCTTGGGATCTACATTACTACTTACTTGGCCTATGTGAAATAGACTTAGAGGCGACAAGCACCCAGTGGTGTCACTCACTTCACCCATAGCTGGAAGGGGAGATGGATTCATGCCTTTGCTAAGGGCATTAGAGCAAAGTGAACACAAACTGGCTTAGCCAGAGTTTGAACTCGGATTGCTGAGTCCATTCTCTGTGCCATTACCTGCTCAGCACCCCTCCTACCAAATTATACGAAAAAGAGAAAAACACTGTAACGGGAGTAGATAAATGATCGGCACAAAATAGAAAGTAACAAGCCTGGTTGCTGCAGGGTCAAACGCCACTCCTACTTCTATTCCAACTGAAGATGATTACAGCAACTTTTGTATTAATAAATAAATTTGTCAGTGTGGCTAAGAGAGCCGCCTAGCAACCACTTGGTCGCGATTTCAAATCATAGAGAAATGTTAATTTTATATATTGGTCTGGTTTAACATGACAGATAGACAAACAGTGAAGAATTTACTCCCCTGAATTAGGTGCGGATTGTTCTTGTTCTTCTTGTTACGAGGTGGGAGGGGTATAAAGTCGACTCCAGTCCTGGAGTTTGATAAAATGCAATTCCTATTAAAAAATCTGATATTCCCTTCATATTTTACGGTAATACAGTTCAAATAGTTCTTCGGAACTCCTTGTTATTGTTTGTGTTGTTAACACAACATTTCATCCGATCCATTCTTCAGGTGTACTATTTGGATATTACACCTGAAGAAGGCCGTAGAATGGATGGGCCGAAACGTCATGTTAACAACACAAACAACAACAAGGAGTTCAATCGTCCAAAAAACCTTTTGAATGTAGATTTGTACAGTTTAGTTGAAATTTAGGCTTGTCAATGCGGAAACAAATTCATGTCGGTTTTTTTTCACTGCAGATTGAATTACTGGAATTAACACTTCCATAATTACTGGGGAAGGAATTATCAAGTCTAATGAGAGGTGAAGAAACAAACAAAAGGAAAAAGGAGTGGCAAACACACACTATTCTATTTCTAATCAAAATACCAAACAAACTGGCAGTACTTTTTATCACTGCCACATGTTAATGAAATATTCCAATGCAAAAACTATCCCTGCCATTTCTTAATACTACTAGTTCTCAAACATTAATGAAATGTATGGCAAGGAGTTTGTTTATGTTTGAGAATTAGTTGTATCACAGAATAGCAGGGAGTTTGTTTATGTTTGAGAACTAGTAGTATCATGGAAATACAGGGAGTTTGTTGATGTTTGAGAACTAGTAGTATCATGGAAACACAGGGAGTTTGTTGATGTTTGAGAACTAGTAGTATTAAGTGGTAGGGAGTGGCAGTGATAAACAGTATCTTCTTCAAACAAACTTCATCTTAGAGCCAAATTAAACAGTCACTTGCCCACAATGCCTCAAAACAAGACATTTCATAATTTCTGAAAATTAATCAGAAGCACATTTTGCCCAGGTCAAGTTTAACATTATTTCTTCGCTTAGCTCATCCCCCAAAGCAACTATCAACTGGAATTGGAGAGCCAAAAAGTCCAAGCAATATTAAGGCAAATCATTATCTCATAATTAAAAGCAATGGTCATGTATTCCAGCAAAACTTAAGTTATTTTAGAAGAAAAATATGGTCAAGCAATAGCTTCCTTAAGAATGCAAATATATGCCACCAGGTAATGTTGACTTTTTTCAAGACAAAAGCGTTAAGTAAGGTTTTTCTCAGATCAACCACCTTATGTTTATTATCTAATGGTTCTATCATTACGTGTTATTGATAAAGTCATTGAATGTTGAATACTCAGACAGGTTATAGTAATGAGTACAAATTTCTCCCAGAAAATTGCTTTTTACACAAAAGATATTTCACTGTGACAGGTTTTAAACTATACTTCCAAAGAGTTCCATGAATCTGGAAGCAAAAAAAGGGATTCTTTGGGGGATCCAGACAAAAACTAACATCTATAATTTTAAAGTATGGTAGCCTAAAGTTGTATTTTCTTTTTCTCATCAACTAGAAACTAGTCAATCTCCGGTTCTAAACATAGGAAACATAATTTTCATATCAGATTCTCCTCCAATCATTACTCTTATGAATGCACAAAGATTTCTCACAATAAAATTAATTTTTCATAAAAGGATGTGTTTTTTTTCCATTAGATATCGTTTGATCAATGAAACTGTAGTAGCAGTAGAGTAACACAGATACCCCTACCCTTTTTTCGCTGCGCATCAGCAGCCTGCCTTGAATGAGATCTTTTTTTTTTCAATGAAGTTGAATGGAGTTGCAGTACGTAAAAAAGAAATAAATTCAACTCTTTAAGTAAATAATTTCTTATTTCAGGATTAAATTCTTCAAAATTCCAAAGAATTAGACCCCTAATATTAATTCCTTACAAAGGACTATTTTCTATCATTGAAGTTACATTTGATTGCATTTGTTAACTGCAACGAAAAATCGACAGTACTAGGAATGCCCAAAAGTTTTTCGTTCAGACCAAATTTGAATAGGTTAACAGTGTTTATAAAAAAAGGAAGGATAGAGAGACTGGGTGAAGAAAGAGGAATATTGTTCTTTTTTACGTTATATAGTTCTTTTTTAAATCAATTCTCGAAATAAAAAGATGTGACATAAGAAAAAGCGTTTGCAACCTAACAGGCTAAAACATTTTTTTTAACATCTCATATAGTAAGCGTAGGGTTATGACCTATAACTTACAGGGAACACAAATAGATACACACGAATTCTATACAAATGAAAAAGTAGCAAGGCTCGAGAAAACTAGTCAGTGTCTATTTTCAGAGAGTCTTTTTTTAAAAATCTCTTAACAGCTTTACATTATTTTTTTTAAAAATCAATTGGAAACAAATGTTGCTGAATTGTGTAAACAACGTTTGTTCTTTTTCTTGTTTTCAAATAATAATGTCCAGTAACTTTTAATTTCAAACTATAATTTTCCCATTGAAAAGCAGAAGTTAGCAAATTATAAGTGTTTGATATTTAGGCAGCCGTGGGCAAAGGTCACAGATTTGACCCCCACAGGTGTTGAAAGTTAAACAGGATATCGACTGCAAGGTGTCCAGAACCGGAAACAGACACACCAGGTGTTCAAAAGTCATAAACAGGATATTGACCCTGACTGTAGATGGCGGGCTGGAAAATCAGCATGGGCGTTCAAACCCAATAGAAGAGACGCAGAGCACCCTCGGAAGCCAGAGAGACACACCGCATACACTCAGGGAAGACACAAGGCCAGTTCCCCTGTTGGGAACAGTCTGTCGGCTCTCATTGTCCCTCTCCCCTTCATCATTTCCCCGCCACGACACAATGTATCTTATGAAATAAAAATATATCCTCATATTTTTATAAACAAGTTTCAAGTCTTCCTTTTTTGCCAAGTTCAGGATTTTCCTCCCGCAGACCAAGATGACTATACAACATAAGTAAATAGTGCCTGTAGGCTGGCTATGGCTTCAGTAGTCCCTGCTTGGGATCCACATTACTACATAATACATAAACAATTGGTAAGATGAGTGTTCAAACTGTATGCTCATCCTAACAGAAATGAAGCTTGCATCATTTCAATTAATTTTCTTCAGGAAGTTTTGTCAAATTCTATCAAAAACAAAGAGAACAGACTTCTTCTATGATCCATTTTATGCAATGAATACACAGTATATATCTATATTATAATATAATGATCCATTTTATGCAAATATGTTTGTTACAATATTACAGAAACAACAACAAATCATAGTGGGGTTTTTGTTAGTGTAATACCAGGAAAGAAAACACGAACATTCAGGAAACGATCATAACTGATTTGATTGTGTTAACTTTAAGCAGATTGTTAAATCATAATGCAGCGTGTTACCTAGCATTCTCACTAGCCATTTAACGCCTAATTCCCAATAGAAACCTAATTCCATTTTCACAATTAAGCTTAGCTCTGTTTTGACAATTCTGGCTATTTTTTTTACCATTTTTAGAGTTTGGGCTTTTTATAAAAAACTAAAATGTGGACCTCGGAAAACTTCCCAATCCTATAAAAATGGTGGTGAAATCAAATTCCTGGCTAACACCCTGAACTGTTAAATGAATTCACAACTACAATGCAAACCAAAGATTTACTCTGACTAGTGACCCCATCTTAGTTGTTATTGTCACAACATTTCGGTTGTTATATCCTCCGGTCATCATCAGGTGTCTGTCATAACCTTCTGGGAATATCAAAGTGAACCCTTTATTCAATCCATGTGGTTAAGCTTGTTCTCATTCTGCTGTCCATGCCAGAGGATATCTCATATCAGTTGATTCTTCCTAGTTAATTAAGTAGGATGAATCAACTGATACAAGAGCATGGATAGCAGAATGAGAACAATCTACCCCTGTGGGTAGAAAGAATTTGAAATTCCCATAAGGTTACCAACTACGACAGAAGCCTGTAGACGGCCAGACAGTCGAGACGTTGTGACTATAACAACCAAGATGAGTGATTTGTTTAGCGGCATTTCAACCCTTGATGGGTCATTTAATGCTGAAAAACAATTTAAAAAATAGAGTCTTGCGACTTTGGTGGAAGTTACTTTTCTTTAACTGCGACTTTGGTGCAAAAACAGGTGGCCACTGTTTTTTGGGGGTGGGGGGCTTACCCCTCTGCAGGGGATGCTGTCAGCGTATTCTAGGCCCCAACCAAGATGAGGACACTAGTCTGAGTAAATCAGTTTATAATAAAACTTTAATTTTATAAGAATAAACGCTCAATGGAGAGACTCGCACTAATAATAGCAGGCTGTTATTGAGGCATTTATTATTCAAAACCTTGCTACACACAATCAACACATTAAAAAAATCGTTCAAAATGGAATGAAAAAGAGAAAAGATTGATATTGTGATCAGTTTGCTATTTTTAAGAAGTTTTGGCACAAAAAAAAAAACTTAGTTAAAATTAGGATATACTAACAAATAGGTCATTTAATATCATATTAGTAGCAGAATGAATAAGTTGTAATGTTAAATATGATAAAAGCCAGCAGACGATGTTTCAAAGTCAAGAAAATTAAGAGCACCACCTAGCGGCAGAGCGTAACGCCAAAGCAAGGGAGACAACTTAATACTGACAAGAAGCGTTAACCGGATCAGTAAAAAAACGGTCAAATTGAAAGAAGTCACGACATTTTTTTACGAAATAAAATTATCCTTGTTGCAGTTATCGCTAAAAAAAAAAAATAAAACATTGACTATTTGGTTAGTTATGTATATTTACAGCAGTCGGTCAGATAGGAATATTTTTAACAGTTTGTTCAATTCGGCTACTTAAAAGCATCCATTACACAATAAATACAAAACGGAAGGAAGGACAAGATCCTCTTATGCAACTATATGTATGAAGTTATGGCGATTTCATTTTATCTATTAGATTCCATATAAAAAGAAGTATTTCATGTTAATAATGGAAAATTATAATAATGTGTTTATGTTGGGTTTTTTATTGATGTAAATAAGCGAGATTGCCAAGCATAGTGATATTTTCAAGAGTTGGAGAAGGGGTTCCCCGTTTTTGCTAATGTTATGTTATCGATACGTTCAACGTTGCGTTATCCAAAACGATGAAAAGAGTTTAGCAGTCGTAGGCAAGAGATTTTACTCAAAAGAGACACCTTTACAAATAGAATTAACCTATAAAATGTGAATAAAGTTTAATTATAAAATAATAAATAGGAAAGAAAATAAACAAGAACGTCAACTGTTGTGTTTGTGTTTTAAAAAATAGCAAGGTATAAAAGTGAAGGCATCCGATATTTATACCTTATTGTACCTTAATTCAGTCAGTAGATACCATGCAGTAGTTAGACCGACTTGAGGTTCCCCAGCTCCTCATCAATATACGGACAGAGGCACCAAAATATTTAACAAGTTTTAAACGTACCGAAAAATAACTTTTAGAAAGTCTTTTGTATTGTTAAAATGTACTTTTAAACGATTTAAAACTAATGCTTCCCAGATGCATGGGATTTAAAAAATGACAACAGACCGGGGTGGGGGGAAAGAAGGAAAAAAAAGGTGAGAAACAAATCAAAAATATTAGTGACAACAACAATAATAAGAGATTTAAACGGTTTCGCGATATTATATTTATTATAGTCTAAGTTCCTTATTTATTTCTATACTGAAATCCAACTTTCTGTAGTGAATTTACGGAGATTTAAGTTCTTGCATAAAAGAAAGTACAGAAAAATGATTATTACTTAAATGTTGAACGAATAACTAGAGTTGGATAAAAATAATAAAATACACATAAACAAGACGTTGATTTACAAGAAAAAATAATGTCAAAAAAAAAAAAAGAAAGAAAACTTGAAAAAGATGTGATTTCAGTTTATTAAAATAATAAACTAAACTGAAATCACCAAAGATCATTAATTTGATATACAAATTAGGTAGAAATAATTAGGATCCGAATTTAATTTCTAATTTAGATTTCAAAAAGAGAGCAACGTTGGACCAGGAAATAAACAAGACGATTTTCCCCAGAAAAAAAAAGTTACTTCAACAACGTGTGGGGATGTGTCACCACAGGTCATAGAGAGATGGGGAGAAAAAACAACAACGAAGAGAATAATAGAGATCTAAAAACATTAATTAAACATAAGGAATATCTATAAATGAACCGAACTAGAGACTTTTTAACGGAGAAAAAAAAACTAATATATATTATATATACATACTTGCCAATTTATTCCCCAATAATAACACACATTATTTATATATCATTTTTTTTAAAAATAAGTATAGTACAATGTTGTTGGATAGTTGATAAAAATATAAAATCTTGAAAAGTACAGGCGATATTAGATAATTTTTTAATTATGTCAGCCGATAACAAAAAAAAAGACAGACATTTTTAAGAGTGATGGATGGATAGAAGAAGAAGAAGAAGACATCCCCCAAAAATATTTACTAGTACTCACGCTTGTGGCCCCAGCCAAGGTGTAAAAATGTTAATTTGCAAGCGTGTGCGGTGACGGGGGGATTTGTTATTGTGGGAGTTCACCCGTCCGTTGGTAGAGAAGTGTAGATACAGTTTAGAGAGTGTGAAGCGTCTGGATGTAAGCAAAACAAATTGACCAGTAGTAAGTATTTGTTGTTGAGTTTGTAGAGAAAACATGTAAAGTTCAAGTTGTGTGCTGCAACTGTGTAATGTGAAAACAACCGTACCGACACCGGTCACGTGACACGACACCGTATCGTGACGTCATTTGTACCGTTTTCTTACTTCTTTTTCTTTCTTTCTTTTTT
>VCCN01000607.1:4606306-4616788 GCA_006491835.1 Architeuthis dux
ATGTAAGAACTTTGAATTTTGTAACAAATAAAGCAGATGACAGAAATGAATTATCTTTGTTACATTACGGAATTACAATTTTGTAAAAAAATCTGGATTAAGATTTGATTTAGCCAACCAGAGTAATTTTTTTTCTATTAGAAATTAAGTAAGTAAAGATATTACTTATTTTATTAAAAATATTATCTTGGCAGAGAGTTGTTCTAAGTTTCTTCTTCCAATCATTTGTTTTCTTCAGCCAAACGTTGCTTTTCTACAGCGTTTTCTTCTATAACATTGCTTTTCTATAGCATTTCTTCTATACATAGAGAAAATAAAGTAACTTTTATGAAAGTTTGAATAATTTAAAAGCCATAAACAGTTTGAATTTTACGCTATCAACCTTATTCAAAATATAAGTATTATTTACACCTCTGTAGTTAACAAATAGCATTTAGGTTTAAAGTAATGTTTACAAGAGTTTGACTTATTTAATATAAATTATACCAGGTAGAGGCATCAAAATGCGCATATTTTAAACATTGGGGGCGAGACAGTGGTAAATGAAGTTCGGGGGCATGCGCATGGAGTGACTGGGCTCTGTGGGGTGACTCCTGGCCCTGCACCTCCAGCATATATGGGTGGCAGTGATTCAGAATTTCACTTGGAATGCTAGTTTATTATCTGAAGTACATAAACTCTGTTTCTCATCCCAAAAATGTTGAGATGATTGGTCGGTTCACTTTTTTAGTCGGCTGTTCTCTCTTCAGTCTTCCGGTGACAGCTTCTGGCGACTACTTGGTGACTTGTCAAGGGTGTCTGGGTGGTCCTCTCTTCAGCAGCGATTTTAGCAACTCACCCTAGCAGCTTGCAGCACGCAGCTGCAATCTGCACTGCAGGTTGCTGCAATCTCTCCCTTCTCCAGAATCTTTGAGTTATTTATGGAATAAAGAACTTTATATCAACCAACCAAAATTCAAGTCAACTATAATATTCTTTTAACATTGCAATTATAGAATGTTCTGTTATGTCAGCATTGACAGTTTGTTGTTAATGACAAGTGAAGCATTCAAGTGACACTTAGTGTTTATGTAACCTTTAGCCAAAGAGCGATGGGCTCTTCGCCGGCCGTGTTTGATTGACAGGTTACATGAACAATATCCATTTGGATACAATTGTTTTCAATAATGCTTTTATTTTCTGTTAATATGACAAAATCTGCTCATTTTTGCATTTAAATCTTAAATTTCTGCTCTGAATTATTTTTAACTTATGATGCTGATGCTAATGCAAATTCTATGTTTCTAAAGTCCGTGACACCCAGTGTCATACTATTATTTGTAATATTTTGCAATATTCGGGCTATAAAAAGATGAGATTAAAGTTATCTTTACTTAAATACCAGTGGTGACAAATGCATTTGTAGCACCAAAAAGCTGTTGTGTATCAAACAACCTCGTTGAAGTTTACAAGCACAGCTTCTGAGAAACAAAGATGAAAACAACATACGAAAAAGCTGGACAAAGATCTGAGAGGGAAATGAAGCGTTCAAATTTGAAAGAAGAGCAGAAACGTCAAACAGAGATTTTCCCTCAACAAAGTTGAGAGGAGCTTCGCATATCTAAATCAGTTGGACACCGACTGGTAGGAGAGATGTGCATCTCCTACTAGGCTCTGTTGCTAACTGACCGTTTCCAACCAAATATCACCCGCTTCAGGGCTTCCTTTGTTTTTAGAGTCGACCGATTAGAAGAGAGAGCTACTTTAAAGCTGTATGCTGATTGGCCAGGCAAACCAAAATGCTCCGTTAGAGAGTCTGTGATTGGCCAACCGACCACACAACTAATTCCTGCTAAAACTGACGGTTTTTCTCTTTGTTTAAATCTAAGCTATTTTCCTGCTCATACTAATGGTTTTTTCTTTGTTTGAAATGTGCATATTTCACAATACATTCCAACCTTGTTGAAAGTTTAACCAGATGGACCAGGAGACAATAATCAACCAGTCTTTTTTTTAGACTTGGTGGTGATATTAAATAATAATACAGAAAAAAATAGAATTATAAAAAATCTGGATTTGGAATAATGCCTTGAAATTTCAGCTCTAAAATTATTTAAAAAATATTTAGTATGTCAGAGTTGTTACATCTCTGCTATTAAAAAATAGGACCGCTGACATTTCCGCACTGACAATTCAGTGCATGACAATTCAGTGCAAGGACCAACAAAAACAAACAATGGAGTTAAAATGATTTATTAAGATACAAAAATTAACTTTTTTTTTGTTGTCAGGTATTGTAGTTTATTGGCTTGATTTCTATAGTCGTTAAGTAACTTTGGAGCTTTTCAGTATTGCTGTATGAGTTTTTTGATATTTGGAATGTTTAGAAACATCTCTGTGTCCGAGTCTCTGCTGAGCCATAATATTTTCTTTTCCATACGATCCTGCTCTAATTTGCAAAGTTGCAGCAAAATAGTTAGCAAAATAAGTGGAACTTCAAAAGAAAGCAGATCTGCTTAGTCACTCAATAGAAACCGTCATGTTATGATCTTTTGGCAGCATGTTGGGGGTGATCAATTAAAAAAAGGGGTGATGAATAAATAAGTTACTCTCACCTTTTGGCAAATTTTTAAAAAACAAGCAGGCACAAACTAGGCATCATTTTAGCATAAACTTACATTGTAAATTGAACTTAGGGAAGGAATTTAAAAAAGATTTTTTTTAAAGTTTTTTTTCTGGACATAATAAGGAGTAAATGTTGAAATTTTTAGCCCTCTAGCTCCATTGATGTGGACTGTACCCATTATACATACATAACCAGCCGGCAGGACCAACTTGAAAACTGAAGAAACCTATGTTGACAGTTTTGGTTGACAGTTTCTAACAACACTGTCGTGGAGTTGCCGAATAAGATTAAAATGTGTTACCGAATATATATTGGGTTGGAACAAGATAAATGACCTCTGAATGGTGATCAGCAGTTTGCATGGTTTGACACTGGCTGCAATTTGCTTGTTCGTTTCAAAATGATCCTTTCCTAGACCCTGTGCTCACTGTTGATGAAAAGGGGTTTCTGTATGATAATCGGAAATGTGGCTTTCTTTGGTTCGACAACTTTGGTTTTCTCCCCTCAACCTTCCCAAAACCAAATCTTCACCCCAATAGATCGTCTTGAGCATTTAGTGGGAGTCAGAGTCAGAGTCCTCTTGCAACCTGGTCAGACCATCACGACAGGGTCCTATTGTCATGATTTGGAACTGATGCATCAAAAGTTGCAAACATTTTGGCCAGCAGTGGTCAAGAGAAAGGGGCCTGTTGCAGGATAACACAAGATCATATACTCCACAAACCATCTGATGCAGTTAGAGATCGAGGTCCTCTTCCACCCTCCATAATCACCAGACCTGTCCCTTACCGATTACCACTTTTTCTTGGCCGTAGATACATATACACGCGGTATATGTACACCAATGCAGACCCGGTCAAAAATGCCTGCTGGCAGTTTGTTGACACCTGTGACCCTAGTTTTTATTGTGATGGAATAAATTCACTGTCAGATCATTGGCAACATTGTGTCGATTCTAATGGTGCTTACTTTGACTAATAAAGTTATGTTTGAGCCAATTTATGATGTGATGGCGGGACGAGATAGAAAGGTTTGCCGGTAAGACTTAGCAGAGATTAGCACAAGATAGGTTGTCATGGAAGGAGATGGGAAAGGCCTTCGTCCAGCAGTGGACTTATAACGGCTGATGATGATGATGATGAAACTTTGTGGTTCAAAACGGCCATTTATTTTGTTCCAATCTGTTATCTAATACTATAAAGAAAATGAATGCTTGTTTGTTTCTGTGTTTCTAACTTTGTTTTATAGACTCCTAAACAGTTGGACCCTACAAGCTGAAAATGTGTGTATAAGGGATGAACATAGGATAGATGGTGATGACCTCTAAATGTCAATTTAGGGTCAGGTCAATTTTGACATTTTCAAATTTAAGGGAGACAGCTGCACCCTACAGGCTGCAAATTTGTGCACATGGGTAAGTTGTCCCCAAGATTAACATAGGATAGGTGGCAATGACCGTTAAAGGTAAATTTAAGGTTAGGTCAATTTGGGCATTTTAAAAAAGGTCAATTTTGGCACTTTCAAATCTAACAGAGACTGCTACACCCTTTGGGTTTCAAATTTGTGTACATGGGTAACTTCACCACAGTATGAACATAGGATAGGTGCCACTGATCTCTGTTGACCACTAACGGTCAATCTAGGCATTTTCAAACCTAAGGGAGACAGCTGCACCCTATGGGCTGCAAAACTGTGTACATGATGAACATAGGATAGGTGGCAACAGTCAAATCAATTTTGGCATTTTCGGTTGCAATCCCTAGTTTCAGAAGCTCTGAGAATTTACTACATAATTTTTCAGTATTGGTTACTTTTTCCCCCGGGCAACACTGGGTACCCCAGCTAGTATATATATATATCCCTCTAAACATCTCTCATTAACAGTTATTAGTGAATAACTGACTTACATGACAAATAATGAAATAAACGAATAAACAGAACATAAAAAACATTTCTGTAGGAAAGATCTTTTAGTTTAAAAAATTTTTCCGTAGTAACATCTTAAATGCTTTTAGAAATATAAACTTAGATAAATATGAAACTTCTATATTAAAAGAGAAAACACACATATATATATATTTTTTTTTTCAGCAACATCTTTAGTGTTTGAAGCTACAAAGCTTTCTAGACATATATGTGTGTGCTGAATTGGCGGCGCTTAATTGCCTGTCTTGCATGGAACTGTCAGTAGGATGGTTTATTAAAAATTGTTCTTCTGATTTATTGTTAATGCATAGATTATCTATCCTACTCTCAAATTTCTACAAATTAATCAAAATAAAACCATAAAACTTAAAAGTGAAACGAGTTTAACTCATTAAGTAGGGAGTGGCTGCTCCGAAATCAACAAATGAAGAAAGAAAGAAAGAAAGACCTTGCAACACTGTTTAATGAAGAAACTGAAACTAGTTGAGGTCAACAATTCCTGGAATCTAAGAGTATAGGTTCGTGAAAACTGCCTTAAAGAGATACGACTCTTAGATTCCAGGAATTGTTGGCTTCAACTAGTTTGTTGCAAGGTCTATATACAAACATACGAAACCTTTCACACCAAAGTGGTGTGACATTTTTGACAGATTTATTAAATTTCCTAGTAGCACAAAAAATCAAGAACAGAGATCACATTGATGTGTATATCAGTTACAATAGCAGAATTCTTATTGTTTTGTAATAAATTGGAATTTCAAATGATGGGTTCTAATTATTTTCGCTTGCTTTCTTTGAGTAACATGTACAATTATAAAATTAAACTAATTCTTAGTATGAAGCTGTCTAATTATATGCAAATTAAAGTTATTATTTGAAATTATTCTTTGTTGCAACTTAAATGGGGGGGATACTAGTAATCTTATTGACAAAAGTGGGGAATGACTTGAAAATGTTGGGAGCCACTGTTCTAGGTAATACGTGCAGAAACAAAAGTAGCATTACGAGGAGTCTAAGGTACACACATTTACTAATCCAACATGTTTATTGCTATACAAATAAAACATTGTGCATATGTTACCAGCACGACTATGCTACTTTTCCACGTAGTCGTCATCAAGATTAATGCACTTGTCCCATTGGGGCACGAGCACATAAATACCCTCCTTTTCGGACATCCCTCATATTTCTTGCAGAGAAAAATGTCCAGATGGCATTTGCAGACAAGCTAAGTGATGTATTTGAAGATCTTTTTTCCCTGAAAAACAAAAGCCACATGCATTTTGAATGAAGCTTTGGCACCACATTTCCTCAAGAACCCGGTTGAGAAAATGGAAAATGATTTCTTTTCATTGTTAACAGATGGGTCTAATGATACAGACATTTAAAAAATGAACTCACTTACTGTCCGCCTTTATGATGTTAACAGAAACTGCATTGTAACACAATTTTTGGACATTTGCTGAACATCTGGGGCAGACTAGTGTAAAGCCAGCACCATTTTCAATAAAATTGACAACGAAATAAGAGAATTTGATGTGCTATGGAATAACTGTGTAGGTTTCTCACAGTGGCTGCAGACCAGGGGGGCGGGGGGCTATAGTCACCCCTCAATTTTGTTTGGGGGTGCTGAGCCACCCCTGGAATTCTAATGATCATAGTACAAACTAGCTTTTTCAACATTATTACGTAATGTTGTGCACCTGTTTTAGCCACCCCTGGAAAAATATTGGTCCGCAGCCCCTGGTTTCTCAGTGGATAATACCAGTGTAAATTTGGGAGCATCCTCTCTGGAGTACTGGCTAAAAACCCATCTTGTTATTTCATGGGCTGCCCATGTTATATCATCCATAACTCTGCTCATAAAGGGGCTGTAGCATTCATTTCTGTCACAGGATTTGATGTGGAAGATTTTTCCATCGATCTATTCAGCTGCGAGCTGGGGGGGGGGCAGAAGACCCCCACCGCCAACTTCTTCAAGACCGACCCTCGTAATCCATGCAGAAATGAAAACCGTGGGATGGGGGTAGGGTGTGGCTAGTCCGGCAGGAAGACAGAAATAAATATTAAAGTTTTTAAAAATCATGACACCTCACCAGAAGGTTACATTTTGACAAAACTTAAATACATATGTTGCAAAGGGTCGGCAGCAGGACTTATCAGAAATGTGAAATATGTGTGTGTGAGTATAAATGCCATAAACACAGCTATTTTTAGCCATTTTAAAATACTAATCTAGCCATCTTTAGCTATTTAATTCGTCATAAAATGGCTAACAATGTTTTTAGTGCAATTTGGCATTTTTTTAGGTTGTTTTAGCACAAAAAATTTTTTTGAGTTGGTAACACTGCCTGGACTGGCACCCAAATTTTTGACCTGTCTCTGCTGCTGGATCTATTCTATTATTTTGATAAGATCACTAGAAGGAAAGATGTTCTACAGGAATACAGAAAGATCCTGAAGCATGTAATATAAGATGGCTTAGCCTCGAACATGCAGTTGACCGTACCTTGAAGCAGTGTGAAGGGTTCAAGAGTTACTTTCTTAGTGAAAACGGATCATGTCCCAGATTTCGACGGCTAAAGAAACATTTTGAAAGCCCATTCACTATTGGAGAGAAATGTGAATTTGCAGATGTGGAGTTTTTTATTGAACGGTTCAGACTGAACTTCACTATTCGAGAGAAATGTGAATTTGCAGACGTGGAGTTTTTTATTGAACGGTTCAGACTGAACTTCACTATTCGAGAGAAATGTGAATTTGCAGATGTGCAGTTTTTTATTGAACGGTTTAGACTGAACTTTACTATTGGTGAGAAATGTGAATTAGCAGATGTAGAGTTTTTTTATTGAACGGTTCAGACTGAACTTCCGTTTCAATGATCTGAATGAATTACAGGAGGAATTTTTTGAATACCAACTTTTAAATGAAAGTGACAGACCCAAACCAGTTTGGGATGATGTCTGTATAATTGAAAAGGAAGACGGTGAGGAATTTAAAAACTTATAGAATGGATGTAATTTGGGGTTATTGGTCAACAATGAAAGCTGCAGATGGGCAGCTTCTGCTTAAGAGACCGTTTGAAGCAATGGTCACCAACCTAGGCGATACTGCCAAGTACAAGTGGGCGATTTAAGCTTTTAAGTGTGCGATAGACCTATTAAGAGGTCGCAAGGTCAGGTATTATGTCTGTCTTACTTCCGCCACACAGACAACACCGGAAGTCAATACGTTTTTGTTATCGCTAACAGATTGCCAAACAAAACAGCGGCTTTTATATTCATTAATGTCTTAATATATGATAAATACATTGTATATTTACTTTTTGGAGCCTTTGTACGAGATTTTGGAGCAGTTGCCCAGTTTTATTAATGGAAATGAAATCTATTCAATTTTAGCCATTTTTGATAAATCTAGCCACTTTTAGCCATTTAAAATGGCCATTAAGCAGCTAACTGGAATTGAAATATTAATGGGCGATACAAAAGTTTTACCCTCACAAAAGTTGCAAAAGTGAGCGCTAGACATAAAAAGATTGGCGACCACTGGTTTAAAGTAGCCAAACTTATCCTCGTACTACCCCATTCAAATGCAGGGGAAGAGAGAGTTTTCAGTATGGTTCGAAAAAACCAAACACCATTTTGTTCTAGCTTATCAATGAAGGGTACTTTATTCTCGATACTTACTGTCAAATTGGCAGATGTTAATGCTGTGAAGTTCAGACCCACAGGTGAACTCTTGAAAAAAGCAAACACTGACACGTGGGACCACAACAAATTGCATATGCAGAAAAAATAACTCCTGAAATAAAACTTTTTGTTAGGAATTGTCAGTTTCTTTATTTGTATGTATTCAGTATATTTTTTATAGAACTTTAGAACTCACATTATTTTGAAAGATCACATACAAAACTTTTGAAACCTGTTTTAAATAGACTTCTAGACAGCACTTAATTTCAGTAACTGATATGCCCTGAAACGCAATTTTAGCCAATCTTGGACACACCATTTTCAAAGTTTTCTGCAGAGCATACCAGACCTCCCACCCCCCAAAAGGCCCTCCCCTATTTTTTTTTGTTTGGGGGGGGGGGGGCACGATTCTCACTCATTTTCAACATTGAAACTTTACAGGTATGAGTGTGTGTGTAGCATGTGTGTATATGTGTGTGTAGTAGTATGTGTGTATGTGGCACATGTGTGTAAGTGTATGTGTGAATATATTGCCTGTATGTGTGTATATGTGCAGTGACGTGTACAGGCTTTCATAAGGGAAGGGGGCTCAGTTGACAAAAGTGCACTCCAACATTTACTGCAGTAGTTTCAAACCTGGAGGCCGCAGACCCCTAAGGGTCCACAAAGGTACCCTCAGCTACACCTTGCTTATATACCTAGCATAAAAGTGAAACCCAAAATACTTATCTATTAATATTTACAAATGTAAAAATGAGACTTTAATATAATAGGCACATATACTTAATTGGAAAAATACCACTAATTACAGTAATATATGATTGATGATAACTATATGACTGCACCCAAATATATTAATAAAACTGTAATACTACTACTACTACAACCACAAATTAGCATAACATGAAAGATGATAACTATAAACTATATAACTGCACTTAAGTATACTAAATAAACTCTATTACTGCTACTACTACCATCATTATGTTCTCTTTACAGAACAAATAGCTGAAAACCAAGTGCTAGTAATGTGTCTTCTACTAGAGGTCTATAGAATCCGGAACAACATACATAGAGTAGATACTGACATTCATTGCTCAAAATGCCCTAATAAGAAAATGCAAACTTCATCTATTTGCAGTAAACCCAGAGGACACAGCCATAAACTACAAATTCAGACCTCCACTGGTGTTAGAAAAACTTCTTCTCAGCAAGAGTAGCAAACGCATGGAACAGCCTAAGTGAAAAGACGGTCACATCCGAGAATATCAATATTTTTTAAAATAATCTTTATTCTGATATCGGACATACAAAATTTAACTACCATTTTCCTTATTAGTTTAAACCCAGCCCAACTACACTGAAGCTGGCTTAATGACACAATTAACTGCTGTCAAAAAAGGCTATTTCAAGTATATATTAAAATATATTTTTGAATTTTGACTAAATGGGCAATTTTGATATGAAGAAGAAAAAGGGAAGGGGTCCAAGCACCCCAAGCCCCCACCCTGTGTACGTGCATGTATTTGTGTGTGTATATAGTATGTTTGTGTATGTGTGTGTTTGTGGCATGTATGTGTATGTGTATTTTGCATTTTCAATGAAACATTGTTTGATTAAAAGTTGTGGTACCCATCAAGTAATGAAAGGAACAATGAACAATAATGAAGTTAAAAAAAAGAACCAACTTTTGGCAGCATGTTGTGTTGAGTGGAATTAAAAGAGTGGAAAAAAGGGGTGATCAATGAAAAAGTTACATCATCACCTTTTGTTAGGCCATGATCACTAAAAAAAAAGTCTAAATTTTCAAAACCAAGCATGGTCACAAACTAAGGGATGAATTTAGCAAAAACTTACATTGTAAATTGAACACCCCCATTAAAAACCTATTTAAGCAGGGAATTTTCAAAAAAACAAAAAAAACGTTTTCCTAGACATAATGAGTAAATGTTTAAATTTTCAGCCCTCTAGCTCCATTGGTGCAGCCTGTACGCATAGGTGAGAGAAGTAACTTATTCATTGGTCAGCCCTTTTTTAATTGATCACCCCCAACACGACATGCTGCCAAAAGATGGTAACTCTATTGAATGACTGAGCAGACCGGTTTATTGTTAGTTTTATATTAAAGGATGAAAGTTGCATAAATATAAATGAAATGTGATCCGAGGGCCTGCACACGGCTGTAATCTGTTGAGGGGTGTAGAAAAGCACTAGGAGGTTGAGCAGCTTGAATGTGTAGAAAATGCACTAGGAGGTTGAGCA
>VCCN01000607.1:4674932-4685350 GCA_006491835.1 Architeuthis dux
CATGACAATAAGTTAATATTATTTAGGCAACCACATTTCAATTACACAGAAATTGTATGTCTAATCCTGTTTCCACCTCATTGTGAGCCATACATTGGAAACAAACAGTAAAATACCTTTGTTCTTTGGCATTTTCTGCTTTTATTATTTAATTTTGTCTTTTTTTTAAAGTATTTTCTTCATGCTGTCCAAAGATTTTAAAGTAATATATGCAATATGAGATGAGGTGAAAAAAAATAAATTACCATTCTTTGTTTGGAGACTAATATCCTCATCTTTGTTGTTTTTGTTTGTTAGACAATCAAAAGTCCTTACAGTACACAACAGGGTTTCATTAGTTTCATTTAGTTTTCTTTTCACAACATTGGAATAAATGTATTCTCCTCCAGTTAACATTAAAAGGCAACAACATTTATTCAACTGGTCACATCTGGACTAAAGACCTAAATCATTCCTGGAAGAAGAAGGAGAAGAAGAAGGAGAAGGAGAAAGAAAGAGAAAAAGAACAACTGAGTTCAAGTACAGGTCAAATCATTCATTTTACAGGCAGTCTGCGGAAGGTTGACAGAAAAGGGGGAGGAGACCTCTATATGTATACATAGGGGGGTGGGGAAGTTATTAGTGTAAGGAGAGAGGGTTTGTGTGTGTGTGTGTGTGCAGGGCCAGCCCGGCTATTAGGACAATCTGAACCTAGGCGGTTGCCTAGGTCACACTCCAAATTGGAAAAAAGAATACAACCTGGGGCACAAATTTCAAGTCTTGTCTAGGGCATATGAAACCCTTGCGCCAGCCCTCTGTGTGCGTGTGTGTATGCACGTGGTGGTCAAAGAACACTGCAACATTGTGGAAACAAAATCAACAGAGATGAGGATATTCATCAAATACGCACAGGCATGAAAATTACTATGGCTACCCGTAGGCATCTTTTAGCTGAGCTGCATATAACTATACTGTCCTGAGAAGAGACTACCATGCAAGTGGTAGCCACAAGTATTCCCTTGGGGTGAATGCATTTGGGACAGGTTGGAGAGAGTCAAATAGAAAGCCTAGAGACTAATTCATGAACACCATGTATTGTTTATACCCCTTTAATGTACATGCAACATGTATCAATTTAGTTTAGGAACTAAAGCAAAGCGGAATATTAAGAAGAAACTTATTGAAAATCTATGTCCCAAAACATCTAACTAAGTATTTCCTATTCTATTTCACTGAAGTGCTACCCAGCTTCCAGAAACAAGCCTGGCACATCAGTTGGTTGTTTTTTTATAGAGTCCGTCACAATATTAGACTTGTGCTAATCACCAAGATAAATGCAAATTTTGAGGCCTTGGTATAAAAGAGCATCACCATTAGCCTTTTAACGTCTGTTGTTGGACATAGACATTCCCAAAGATTTCACAGACCTCTACATGGTGCATATTCCAATCATCAGATTACTGATGAAAAGTAAATTGATATCTTTTCACAAAACCAATAGCAGAAAATGACACAAATTAGCTGTCATTTATTGAGAGAAGTACAGCCTGGTTCTCAAGTCACCAAAATAGTTAAGTGTCAGCTATAACAAGCGGAATAAAAGTAAATAAGTCAGAGCCAAACAATAGCCATCTATAAATCCAGGCTGTCAGAATTATACGGAAAGCATTTAAAATGAAGATGAAACTTTCTGAAGAACAATATAAGAAAAAGGCCTAACAGATTTGTTGCTCAGAAACTAGTTTTGGAAATTATCTCCAGAAGTGCCCAATTCCAGAAACCAGACCAACCTGTTACACAAAAGGAAGATTGTACTGGCAATCAGTACTAGAGATGCTCGCACATCTAAAAATCCTGCTAAAAAATTACTGTGTAGATACCATTTGACAAAATACATCCTACGTAGAAACCAGGGCGTTTTTAACTCACCTGTATAGAAAGAAAATCTAGAAAGAGAACTCGTATGTCCCTAGAGCCAAGTACCTGCACATTTTAAGAGAGACTTTATGCAGAGAGAAAGAGCATAAAGCCATTCTGAAAGTTGCCACAGAATAGAGGGCCATCATTTACCAGGTTAAAAAAAACGACGAGAGGACTTAACTCCAGATATCAGGATAAGAAAGATAGTTCTGAGAAATTGCCAGGCAAAATCCAAGAATAAGAGCTGTTGATTTAAGAAAGGAAATAGGGGTTAATTTTAAGACACAGGAAGATATACACGTTGGGGGGAACAGGGGAAAAAAAGAGTCCAGCCAGGGAAATTAGCCACCAAAATGTAAAAGGCACTCATTAGAAGACAGAGAGTTTTTCATTTGTTTTGTTTTTTCTTTTTTAAAGTGCCAAAATTGAATATTGACAGGAGTTGATAGTTGTTCTGAACAAGTAACACAGACATGCTTGCTTACACACATGATGACATACATGCTTCTATACCCTAACCCTGTTACTGAGCCAGCCAGTTCTCAATTAGGATGGTCTGTATTGAGAGAGAGAGAGACAGAGAGGTATCAGCTGAGCAGAAAATTACATATTTTCACACTAATGGTAAGAAGAAATAAATATAGCGCTTCGCTTTGCCCATATGACAGTATCTAATACCTGAGATATATTAGATTTTATTTGTCTGATTTATATTTTCTTTTTTGAAAGCAGCATCCCTGCAATTTTTTGTTTTTTTTAAAAGTTAGTAGCATCTTTGGAATAATAATAATGATAATAATAACTAATATTTAAAAGAATATCTATATTACATTCAGAAAAAAAAAAAAAAAAATTAGATACATAAATAGTTGAAGGGATTGAAGGAATACAGAGTAAGAGCTAATGAATATGAAGATGATATTCTTGCACACTGGGACATGTAGTGTCAAATAGGTACTGAAAAGGACAAGACAAAACTGAAA
Organism: Architeuthis dux; assembly: GCA_006491835.1. NCBI lineage: Eukaryota > Metazoa > Mollusca > Cephalopoda > Oegopsida > Architeuthidae > Architeuthis > Architeuthis dux. The sequence continues at coordinate 4,677,815 of VCCN01000607.1, forward strand.
ACTGCAGAACCTATAGAAGAACAAGAGGAAGAGAAGGAAGGAAAGGTATTAAGCATTGAATTAACACTAATTATTGTTCTTGTTATTTACCCGTCTATTGTGGGGTGATGGTTGGGGAGGGTGTGGTCAGAGGAGACAGGTAGCGCCAGATGACTGTGATGTAATTCAGAACAGATCACCTTATAAGGCACAGACATACACACTTTGGAGCCGTGCCCTGCACCGAGTTCTAGTTCACGCACCACAATACCCGTTGGCCTAGTGGATGCGAACCGGAGAGCAAACAAGGTGGCTTCCTTTTTGTGGAAGGGAATAGAAGAGCTTAGCTAGAAATGGTAGAGAAAAATTAAGGCAGCACTGTGAAAACAAACTGAAACGGAGGAGGAGGAGTAGAAAGATGCAAGTTTTGCATGGAGGGTTCGAGAAAAGAAGAGCACAAACACAGACAGACAAGGCCGAGTAGCTAATCAACTGGATTGTGTAAATGAGTTAAAAGCCAACCATCAAAATAATGGGGATTATATAGAAACTGGCAACATTCATATACTTTTTTTTTTAAAATAGAGTAAAATAGCTGTTCAAGATTTTATAACAGTCCATAGATATTTGATGAGAGTAACTGTTTATTTTTTAAAAAGAGAATGCAGCTTTAAAAACTCATCAGGTTTATGCAGGATCCTCAGCCATATATCACCAAGCAGCCAGAAGAGGCAACCAATGGCAATACCAAGATAAATCAAATCCAAATACGGCACTTGGAATACATTATTGTATTATTTTTTCTTCAACTTGAGCACCTGATAAGCTCAATGAGAGTCAATTTAGTACTTAGTTTAGTTATTATTTGCTATGAACTATAACGATAAGCTTTTTTAATTTTGGGACAACCAAGATAGAGGGAGAGGCTGTAGAAATGGTAAATGAGTGCCAGGCTAATTCTAGTTTAAAATGGTCAATGAAAACCTGGATGATATGCTTAACTCTTAGTTTCATATAAGAAAATGTAGATGTTAATAACAAGGGGAATAACTATTGATCAAAGTTACTCCCCTTTCAATTTTAGGTAAAGTTTTTTTTATAAATTTTTTAAATTCCATCTGATATAATAAGTTCAACAAACTTTGTTTCCGCCACAGAAGAGTTCCGTAGTTTCCAGCAGTTTATGGTGTTAAAAGTTGAATTTAAAAAATAGAGAACTGCAAAGCTGTGTCAGTACAAGATTAATTGTCTCCTAATGTCGTTCCAGAGTTAAAATTGCCTAAACAATAAATCAATCAAAATAAACAGAGTGGTTTGGATATAATTTTCAGAACATTTTACCTCTAACAGATATGTTACTCATAGATGATTAACTCTTAGTTTCATATAAGAAAATTTAGATGTTAATAACAAGGGGAAAAACAACTGATGAAAGTTATCTCCCTTTCAACTTTAGGTAAGGTTTTTTATTTATTTTTTTTATTCCATCTTTCAAATTTTAAAGAAATGTAAAATTATATTAGTGAGTAATCGGTTGATAGCTATTTTACTCAAACTCCTGGTTTGATCAATTTGAGAAAGGCAGATTTAAGAAACTGGTTCAACAGATACAATTAAAAAGAAGACTTGTTGTATGACCAAATATAGAGTGCAAGAGTTCTGTTCATATCACTGGAAGCAGGGTTGCCAGATTGGGCTACAAGGGGAGATAATCTGAGTTTTTTTCTCCGAAACTTACCCAACACCTGCATTAGAATAGCATTGAATTTGAAGATCGAGTGTGTCTGGAGGCAAAGGTTCAATACCTCAATAATCTCAAGAGGTTGATTTTGAACCCCTGCCTCTAGACTATCTTGATTTCAAAATTTAACACTATTCCAATGCCTGTGTTGGGTAAGTCTTCGGGATAAAGAATCTAGCAACCCTGACTGGAAGCATATGCAATAATGGCTTGGTGTAATACATCCATCATGGCTTTTTTTAGAATCTCCTGTTCATGATGAATTTTGGAAAATTTAAATTAGGATTCTTGAAAAATATTTCACTATAATATCTGCACCAGAGTGGACATTGTCCATCTAAGATGTCTTTTTCTTTTTCTCTCTGACTATTCTTGTTGACATTTGTTGCCTTTCTTTTTTTTTGGTTGGGATGGAAATAAAAGTGAAATAATTGAAAAAAGATTAGAGGGAAGAAAAAAACAAAACGATTTTCTCTAAGGAGGAAAAGATGTGATGTCAAGTGAAAAACCATGACACAAAAAGTAGAAAGCAAAGTCAAAAATATGAAGAAGAAAAAAAGAGAGAGAGACAGACAAGAAGATCCCCAAAAGGCACTTTGAAGTATACAACGTACAGAGCGAGAGTGGGCGTGTAAAGAGGAGAGAGAGACAGAGAGAGAGTCTAGATGGTTCTGCAGCTTCAGGGGTCTCTCCCTCACAAGAGTTGGAATGCGTTCAATGCATGCACACCACGTGTGCATCGACATCAAAGTGAAATGCAGACAATATCTCACAGGTTGACAACATTCCATAAACATGATCTTTGATAAAAACACCAATTACGGAAAAAGGCAACAGATGATAAAACGGCGTGTGGGGGTGTGGGGGGTGAGAGAGTTGAAAGAAAAGAACAAGTCAGACCATAGATGCGCGGGTTCTCTCCCTTGCACTTTCAGACATACATAGAACAAGTGGGGAGGAAACGAGAGATGGTGGGAGTGTTTCGGTATGCCCGCGCATCTAAAAATAAGATTAAAAACTTATTTAGACAAATAAAATTACTTATACCAGTTGGGTATATCATGGATTTCACATATAAACAAATGATTGTAGTGGGCATGGAATGAAAAAGACTCTAAATAATCACTTATTATATTGGGTTCTGATGGCAACTACTCATGAGAATGACTTAACTTATAATAGTTTGCAATTGGCTTGGATGGTCATAATAATTTTACTGTACGGAAAACAATTGGTAGGTAGATTAGATTACAATCTTGATTTTCAAATTATTTTTTTTATCCAATATGTATATAAATTTTTTTAAAAAGGTTCAAAAGAAAACTGTACTGAGCTTACAGCTTTATTTTTTTATATACTTTTGAGATTTGAGCTTAAAAAAAATAGCAACACACTGCTCCATTCAATTTGAACAAAAAAATCCCATTGTCCAGATTTTATTTAAAAAAAATAAAAATAAAAAATTGAAACACCGAGAGCTAAGTAACGAGCCAATAATGGAATTTTTTTGAGGATCAATATTAAAAAAATAGTTTCCATTATTGGTACTTTGTTGTTGTCTTGTAATGTCTTGTGCTGCTAATTACAGGTATTCTGGTTGTGTTTCGCACGAGGAGCGGCTAAGCGGTCCTCCTGCTTACATTAGAATTAATAGAGAGCACTTTGGACTGGCAGTGCAATGGAAGCTTGCACAGAGGGACAATTAGAAATTAGAAGATACAATTAATTCTCTTGAATGTTTATTCTTTTAACCTTTTAAAGGCTGCTGATTGAATCAGTTGCCTTTTTATGTTCTTTTAAATTGTTAATAATCTGGGTGTGATGCTGTAGCACTTGGTAAAGTGCATAGCACAAACACAGCCAACAGAAAAGTATAGGCACAACATATACACATATCAACTCACGAAAGCGTGTACAAACAAGTCTGCTTGTTTGTTTGTATACACGCTCATTTTTACAAGAGGCAGCAAAAAAGTTCTTGTTTGATTATTTGAAGATTTGGAAAAAAAAAAAAAAAAAAAAAAAAAAAAAAAAGAAAAAAAAATGAGTTCCCAGAGATTGGTGTTTTGAATGCAAGGCAAATTCTTAAAAAATAGATTTTATAAAATTAGTCAATTTTCTTTTTTTTGGAAATTAATTTTTTGTTTTTATTTTAATTATTCTTTGAAATAATTAAAAATAGGCCGAGAAGATAGAAAATAGAGTAGCATCTTGGTTTGCTATCAACTGGGTGTCGTTCTAAACACCCTGCTCAGGTGGCACCATTTCAAAAACTTATAGCAGATGGAGTCAGCAAGGAGACTGGCTTCAGACGAGCCAGTGTCACAATCAGTTAATGATTGCCAATAAAAACTAGTAACTTTTTCAATCAGGATAGAAATAGTCATTTGTCAACTTTGCAAAGAAAATAAATATATCAGGCATCATGTTTGATGATATATAGATAAATAAATACAAACATGAATTCTCTCTCATAATATATATAGTTTGATATATATATATATAAAGATGTACATGTATGTGGGTGTATGCATAATATTTATAACTGTTCCCTCTACGAGATAGAATTAGTTTTGTTTTGAACCTCTTTTTTGTTCTGATGGTCCGAAGCCAATTGAGACAAGCCATTCATGATGAGAGTCGAATTGCCATCAGTAATGGAAGGCCTTCACAAGCCATCCCAAGAGAGAGATATATACTGGCTGGAAGAAAAGAGAGAGAAAAGGACATTCATAAGAGAGAGAAGGCAGGGAGGGGGCAAAATAAAGATAAAAAGGGAGAGGGGTAAAGAGAATGAGAGAAGGAAAGAGAATGAGAGGATGAAAAGAAGAGAAAAAAAAGAAAATGAAAAAAAAAAGAACGCGACTCAATATGTATATTGTTTTGTAGTAACTTTCTCCACAGACATTGATGATTAGATATAATATGTTTCACATATTCAGACCAACGTTGACTACAACTAAGATAGGTGAGGCTAGTTCAGGTGATCAGCCTAATCAGCTAATATCAGGGTTCATTTGATATCCAGCAATATTTACAATATGGAGGTACCTGCTTCACAAGATGGCAGGCAGGTTCAAAGATAGACAGCGCCTGTATTGCTAGACAATATGGGTCAGTACAGCTGTCCTTGCTGTAGGATTGCACCCAAACACACGACCATTCATTCCCAAACACAGGTTCCTTTACATGCACACGTCAATTGGTGCAACCAACAAGCGAGTCAAGGAAAGATAAGAAAGAAATACAATGAACAAAATTATCTGGAAATTTTAAAAAAAAAAAAAATAAAAAATTAAAAAAAAATAAAAAAAAAATAAAGCAACATCCTTAACATAAATATCTTTTGTAATTTTTTAAGGTTATAATTTTTTTTTATTTTTAAAATTGCAATAAATTTTTAAAATATTTTTTTTTTTTTAAATTTGCTTTTGTAATGCTTTAAAATTTAAATTCATTTTTAAAAAAAAAAAAAATTTGGGAGATTGATTTTATAGAAAGGGAAAGTTTTATATTTTCTTTTTCTTCTTTTGAAATCATTATTTCCACGTGAAATGATCAACAAAAAAATCTATGGCAAATTTAAGAATATAGAATAAGAATGTACAGAGTGATTAATAATATATGTTGATGATTCTTATTTAAATATAGAATTTTGAGTCCTTGTTTATATTGTGTGCCTAGTCCTATCTGTCTTTGTAGCTAGGCATAAGCAGAGGATTATACCCATATTTATAGTGGATTTTACAAGTACATGAATGGACTGATTGCAGAGGGCATGGAGTGTGAAAGACTTGCCCAAGGCCTAGATGCCCAATTATAGGTTTGAACTTCAACTAACCATGTTTTTGCCGACACGACTAGTCAAAGAACCACCCATTTTACAAAAGTGCTAATTTAAAAAAAAAAATTAATTTTGGAGTGCTAGGTGAAAGTTCTATGAGGGACTGAGTTGTAGGGGATTGTTTCTTTTTAATCTCTGTGTATGCGGAGCATTTTGTGAGAGAGAGAAAAGACAGAAAAAGGAAGCTAGGCACATTTAGCACAAGGGCCATGATAACAGTTTAGCATTTATTTGTACAATGAAAAATTAAGTGCAACAAATAGCACGACCAGTGGGAGCTTTCAGTAGAGCACCAGCTATCTAGCACCGTAGCAGCAGTGGTAGTGGTGGTGGTGGTGGTGGTGGTGGTGGTCCAGCTAGCAGACACCTGACACAAGGGTCTCCCTATTTACAAAACAGCTGTCGGGGTAGGCGAGAGAGATAAGGGTGCAGTGCAGTGCAGTAAGACAGAGAAAAAGTGAGAGCACCCACCACATGCACATAGACCTGCTCGAGACATTTTCTTTAAACTTTAGAAATAATCAACACGGGAGGTGGGGGGCCAAGTCGGGTGGGGTATGTTGTCAGAAGTACAAGGCATCCACCATTTTGTTGATGGTGGGGGGGAGGGGCTAAAATAGTAACTATTTTTAACACAAGTATGTTTTAGCAGGAATGACTTTCTTTCTTTTTCCCACAATTCATATATCTCAACAGAAGTGTTGGAATGGTAGAGAAAAAATATAATATTTGGGGGAACTGCTGATACAAGATAAAAGTCAGAGTAGACGTTTATACAACTTGGAAACTGTAGATTTGACATTTGCCCAAGATCTAGATGCCAGATCTAGACCTACAAACTGGGCCAGATGATCAAATCTTTACAAACGAAGCCATGATACACATGACTTATTACAAGACTGACCACAGTGGGATGGAAAGCAGGGTTGTCAGATTTGGCCAGAAGGGGAGATAATCCTAGCTTTATCTCAGAGACTTGTCCAACACAGGCATTGGAATAGCGTCAAATTCAGAAATCGGGCGAGTCTGGCGGCAGAGATTCAATACCAGCCTCTTGAGGCAGGCCCTTTTCTAGATTCGCTTGATTTTCAAATTCGACTCTTTTTCCAATGTCTGTGTTGGCTAAGTCTCCGAGATAAAGCTTAGATTATCTCCACTTCTGGACAAATTTGTCAACCCTATAAGAAAGACTTGTCTAATGATGCAAGATCTAACTTGATCCAACTGGTTATAGATCTGTCCTTCCCAGAAAAGCTGTAACACCTATCACTAATTAATAAATATTTTTACAATTTGTTGCAGGTTTTACAGAAACAAGAGCAAACGCAGCAGGCGAGAATGTGACAGATATGCCCAAAGTATAGGTGTGACCTCCAAGGCTCATAACTAAGAAACCAGTTTCTTTATTAGACAAGCTGTCAGGGCCATCCCAAAGCAGAAAGGTTGTAGTTATTTTGTAATGGGAACTAAGTTCAACCTGTAAGGATTACAAATGATTTTGTTGGTGCGCAAAATGCAAAAACCGGTTGGAATGTTATTTTTCTTTTTGTTCATTTTTCTTTTTTTTAAATATTATAAATAAAATAAATACATAAATAATTCCTCACTGGGTGATGGACAGGTCATTTGATAGGCCTGGTCATTGGTTGTTGTCCAACCCAAGGTGGATGCCAGTAACAAAGAAAAAATATATAGTAGAAGAAAGGGGATATATAGGGAAAATCTGACAGTTTTACTATAGCAATCATCAACAAACACAAATCCACCGTGGCTCTATAAACATTGTATTTGAGAGCACAAACACCAGTGTACAAATGAAACAATAAAGAAAGAACACTGACAAGATACTGCTGCTTACTTTTTCTGGTTTCAAAGGGGTAAGAAAAGAAGGGGTTTAAGATGGGAAGTTTTCTTTGCTTAAATAGCATTTCTCTTCAGAGGCGTAGCAGAGAGGGGGGGGGGCACAACATTT
>VCCN01000607.1:4685739-4700283 GCA_006491835.1 Architeuthis dux
TATATTCATGCTGCCATTACAATAGCTATGGAAGAGCCTCAGTGAGGAAAGAGCCACAGTTTTCCAAATAGCAGAACATTTATGATGATAGTAATTGTCAAGACAGCAATGCTATAACCGCAGAACAAGTTAAAGGCAAACGTAAAAAGTGGGAAAAAAAGGCCAATATTGATATACTGTATTTACTCGAGTACAATGCGATCTCGAATATAATTCGACCCCTACTTATTGTAGCTAAAAATCAATTATAATACGTTGTCAGTTTTTTTTTTACGCTGGAGTATAATCCTACCCCCCAATTTTGACCCCGATTTTTTATATTACTATATTTTACGGCATATAATTCTTTCTTCAAAAATTACCCTGTGCCCTTCATGATGAAGGTCAGCTTTGGGGTCAAGCTTGGGATCTACAAATCGTCCTAGTTTAACAACCCAGACAACTTTAGAATGAATATATATATGGTATATTACCAAAAGCCTAACAGGGTGTGTCCTATATGTCAGTGAGTCTTATATGCTGTGAAATACAGTAAATTTCTCGCATTATACAAGAGTAAATACGGTAACTATAATTCCATCTCTTTCATTCTCGTTAACTTTTGCCCAGTGCTGCTCAGACCAATGCAGGGGAAACTGAACTCTTCTGAGCTTAGAGTTCGTCACAACTCGCAGCATATTCGCTCCAATCTATGCCAGGAGGACATTATTTACACTTTAACAGTTTATTCTTTGTTTATTCACTTTTTAAAATCAATTTCACCAACATTTTCCCCTCTACATATTACAATATATTCTATATATAATTGTTAGTGATATAAGGCTTTTTGATGTTGCAGATAACTTCAAATAATCACACTCATCTAAATATAAGTTAATAATAAAAAATGAGTTTAACTCTTCAATTCATATAAACAAATTTGAATGTTATTATACAGGGAATAACTACTGATTAAAGTTACCTCCCTTCTAACTTTAGGTAAATTAAAAAAATTTGTTCTATTCTATTCACAGAAGCGTTCCACTGTCAATTAGGAGCGGCATCAAGCAGCTCATGAAATTAAGAGCTAACAAAAGAGTTACACAGGTTTTAGTACCATCCAATTTCATTAACAATATCATAACCCATCTACTACAACTATTCTAAGCAGGTGCATGAAATGGAACACTTAACAACAAATAAATATATAATAATTAAGTGTAATTTTCCTTTTAAATATTTAATCTTTGTGGTTATTCGATATTTTGTTTTCTGAAACTTATCCAGAGTTATAAAAATGGTCTTTTTTTACAATAGTTAGAAAAAAAAAAAAAAAAAAAAAGACACAATTTCCTTAATGGATATTCAGGATTTTTCTATGCTCTTTTAACTCTTAAATTCATATAAGAAAATTTTAAGTTTATTATAAAGGGAATAACTTCTAATCAAAGTTACTTAGACTTTTAGGTAAATCCTTCTGTCCTATTCATAAAAGAGTTCCATTTAATAAAAAAAATTCTATTCACAGAAGAGTCCCACTATGATTTGGAGCGGTTTCAAGCAGTTTATGACATTAAGAGTTAAATGTTTTGCACAGGCAGAAAGTTAATCTGAGATAAAAAGATTTAGGAATAATTACCGGACTATTGTTAATAGCAACACTTTTCATTCAAGGTATCAGTCCTGATCACAGAAAAAGTTTAACAAATTTTGAGGAGTAATAAAATCAAAATAATGAGATTCTCGGTTTTATCTCAACAATCATTTTTACTGCCTGAAATTAATCTTCAAACCTATATATTGTTTCTTATTATATATGCTTTAAATGCTTTATTTATATGTATGGTGTGCGTGTCAGCGTGGTGTGAATCTGTACGGATAACCCATAGAGATATCATGCCTTTTACAAATAAAAGATTGAAATTTACAAGAAAGGTCTTTTTGTTCTTATCTGAAGTCAGTGTTTTCTCACTGCTATTGTTTTCACTTATTCAAGAAGTTTCATGACTTCTGGTCCAATGCTCCAACCATGGAGCTAACACACTGGCCAAGTGTGTATTTGTGTGTGTGTGTGTGTGTGTGTGTGTGTGTATGTTGTAACATTTTATCAGAGAGGGCCATTGTTGTGGCTAGATTTTCCAGCTTTTTGGAGATACAATTATCAGTCTCAATCAAAGCAGGGAGAGAGAAAGATGAAGGTAGGAAAAAAAATATTAGTGCCAATTCATTCATACAAATAAATTATATAGGTTTACTTATTTTACATATAATAAATAGATTTATATATTCCAGTGCTCAATAAATATATTCCCATATTCCACACAAAATAAACACATAACTATCCCACCACCAAATAAAAAAATTCTAAAACCCAAACACACTTACCAGGGTTGCTAGATTTGGCCAGAAGGGGAGATAATCCAAACTTTATCTCCGAGACCTAGCCAACACAGGCATTGGAATGGTGTCAAATTTGGAAATCAAGCGAGTCTGGAGGCAGAGGTTCAATACTATCTCAAGAGGCTGGTATTTAACCTCTGCCTTCAGACTCGCCCAATTTCCAAATTGGATGCTATTCCAATGCTTGTGTTGGGTAAGTCTCTGAGTTAAAGTTCGGATTATCTCCCCTTGTAGCCCAATCTGGCAACCCTGACACATACTGATAACCAATTTCACATGATACTGACCTGCCAAGTGAGCAGGTAAAAACCTGGTTAAGCTCAACTTTTTTTTACTGCAACTACATTTCTATAATCCACCCTGAGATTTGTTTTACTTTGCAGTCTAAATTTGTTTTCAATGCTTTTCCATAATCTTTTTTTTAGATAGCCCTTGTCTCATCAAATTATTAAACTCTGGTAAAGTTGGAATATCCTTTAGCAGTACTGACAAGAGCAGTGTTAATATTTGGGGGGAAAATAATGTTGGAAAGCACATAAATAGAATTATTTCACTTTTATTTTCACTTTTGGTGTACGTACATCCATTTATACACAGAGTACGCAAATATACCAATAAAGCAATTAGAGTTCTTCCCATTAACTACTTTATTGTTGTATTCATTTAAATATTCTGCACATTTACGAATGTAATTATATCAAAACAATCAGTTGTTATAAAATAAGAGCTTCATTTGTGTAATTCTTGTGATAAATTCTGGAATGGATATCTATGATAGTAAAAAAAACAAAGTTGATTATTTTTCAAAAAATATAATTTTTACACCGATTTTAGACTTAAGCAATTATTTCTGTTAAAAAAGAAAAGATTTTGATCCAATAAATATTTTTAATAAATAAGAGATTTTGTTTGCTCATGTCACTTTTGGAAATGTAGTTTATCCAAAATAAAAAGTAATATAACCCTGGTTGGGATTGTGTAAGGAATGTCCAGTCAATAGATAATGGTCAAGGGTGGCAAGGGAAGTAGCAGGCTAATTACCGGTTAGCTGCTCCCTGATTCCTACCACTACAAAGCTTGTCCAAAAAAAATGTATAAATTAATTGAAATATTAATGCTCTATTAGATTTGTTTTTTTAATATAAAATATAAATCTTAATTATAAATTATAATAAAACAAGTTTCAAATACGAAAGAGATTTAACTTGTTAAATCTCATCTTTTTTTGAGAGATAGATTCTTTTATGTTTGCAAGTAGATCTGTTAGAAGAGTGTTGGTCTCCCAACTTGAAAAGCCGAGCAATTTAGGAAAACTGTGACTCCTTGGCCAAATGTAACCAGATCCCCAAACTAGCACTTGTAAGTGAATGAGTAAGGGTGAAACATGAAACAGAATAATCACCAAACATGCAACAGTAGACAATTGACAGGCTAGCCATAGATGCTGCTTCTGCTTGAACAATGAATTACAAACACACCACTCTTCTTCCTTATTCAGAAAGAGATTGAAGCTGCCAAGCTTGTGTATATGTGTGTATGTGAGAGAAAGAGCACAAAAGATCTACAGTTGATATGACTTCAAAACAATAGCTGGTGTATATGCAACAACTGGGTGTTTATGTAAGGGTAGTTACCATATGAGACATCAAAGGTTTTTGTTAATGAGATGTTTTTAAGGAACCTTTTAAAATCCGCTAGAATCTAATAACTAATATGTACAGATAGTTTTAGACAAAGCTGCAATATTATCAATTCATTCCCAGAGGTTTGTGACCATGTACATACAGGTCCACATTATACACACTTTTTAAAAAATTATTTCATACTTAACTTTAAAAAGAAAAAAGAGAAAAAAGTGAGAGAGAATCTGGAAATAGTGTTGACTACCATAATAACTAAAGTCAAAAGAAATGATCTTTGGTTAATAGAAGATGTAACATATTTAAACCAGAATGAAATTATACATGCTTATATGTTTGTTGTATGGATGTGAGGGATTCCGACAGAATGGTGGATAAATGTGGAAAAGAAAGAATGAGAAAAGCGTGTTATATCTAAAACATGTTTATTATCATGAAGATATGAATAAAGATCTATCTTCATGATAATAAACATGTTTGAGAGGTAACATGCTTTTCTCATTCTTTCTTTTCCACATTGTCTAACCACATACTTATATACATATAGCAGTAAGTTCTACTAAATTACTAAATTTAAAGATCTCTTATTATAAATTTAAAATGTTTCAATGAACCTTAATTTCACAGATATTAAATTAAAAATGATAAGGACAATATATTGGATAAGGAATTATAATTTTAAACAAGTTTTTGGATTTTGGTGTGAAGATGGAAGCAAAATATCTGTGTGATCAGAGCAGATCTAAGCACAGATTTACAAACAACTTTATTTATTCTATATTTTAGAGTTTCTCCCAGAGATATTCAGTATTACAGACGAACCTGCCTTGCCTGGCCCAGCCAAACTGAGTAACTTCCCTTTACATATCATCTCACACGAGATCACAGCTTGGTTTTTAAACAGAAAAAAAAAATGACGTGTATTCATGTATCAATTTCTCAAATGCTATAATTTTGCTTTCAAATAGCAATAAAAATAGTACCCATATATATATATTCTGAAAACATTTAACATTAATAAAAAAAAAATATTTCAAACAGCAACAAAAATATCACCCATATGAATTATCTAAAAGTACATCATATGAATTTAAGTTAGAAAGTGAAGACCAAATTATATATTTTGAGATTTACTGTTAATCTTTTGTTGAAAAAGTTCTGCCAGTGTTCTTACAAAAAACATTTTTATCTTGGTTATACAATTATTGTCTAAAATAAAGCCATTAAAAATAGATAACATTGTGAGGGACATCCTCTTATATAGAAATATAATTATTTCATGACAATAAAAGAGAAAATGTAGATATTAGAAGATCTGTATATGTGTAAAATCTCTAAAGGAGGAGGGTGAGCTAAAGCTGCATGCTAGATGAAAGGGTGTATACAGCAGCCAGAAACAGGACAGCGTAATGGGGACACAAATGAAATGGTACGTGAATATTGAAGATTTTTCAAGCGTTTTTCCTATTGGTTTGAAATTAGTTTAGATTTCTTGAAGTAAATATGAAGTAACAGGCATCATCAACCTATCAATTTGAAATAGAATTTTAAACCTTAGTTTTTTTTTTGTATTTTGCTATACCACTAACCAATGTTCCCTCTTTTCATGGCCGGGACCAAAAAAGCCTATGAGCGACTGAAGAAGTGGAGTGTGCAGAAAATATATTTACTTTTGAGACGATCAATCATTTTTTGTCTAAAGTTTATGAAACAAAGGTCAGTTACTTTTAACAGAAAGTCTATAATAAAAAAAATGATTTATTTGGTGTATTGATTTTTTCTACTTATGTATTCATTATTATTTAAATATATATCGTGTGCAGCATTAAAATTTTACTGCGCTGCATAATTTCTTTCTTGTGCACGGCCATGCAGCTTAGAGGGAAGACTGGCTTATGCAATGTATATTTTCTTTAGCAGTGAGTGTCGTGATGTGTGGGAAAGCTGTAATAATCCTTACAGCAGCAGCAAGAATGGTCAGCTTGGACAGCACAAAGACGAGAGAGACACATACTCAAAAAGGAGGAGGTGTAGGAAGGAAAAAGGACAAGAACAATAGTGACAAGAAAAAGAGAGAAAAATATACAAAAATAAAGTGTTCATTAGCCAACTCAGGTTGGCGAGGTGTTCACATTTAGAAGAGATGAAGAAAAATATTTGCACAAACAAAGAGCTCCTAATTGTATAATCATTCTACATAATGTACTTGTACTGCTTTGTGTGCAATAGAATTTATATATAAATTTATATACCTTTGTGTGTAAATTTTTATATATATATATTATAGACTCAAACATTCATGTGTGATATATATAGACTCACACACTTATGTGCGATATATATAAAACCTGTATACATATGGGATTTTATAAAGTCCTGGTGCAACTGAGAACATTTTGTTAAGACAGCAGTTAAAATTAATTTCAGTTTTAGCTAAAATTAAATGGATTTCAGTGTAATGACCAAAATGTCTGAAAATTCTTTTAAGCAGTTTTGTAGAGACAAAGTTAGATTTGCCATTATGTTATAAAATTTATATGTCTTTTGGGGAAAAGATTAAAACAGCATTCTCGGATTTATTTAAAGTTTCAGCATTTTGGGAATTAAATAATCTCCAACCAATCTAAATAATGTAAACAAATTTCTTGTAGTAGTTTGGTCCCAATCTATTAATAAAAACCAATCAGTGAATTGGTCTCTTTGCATACCTACAATTTGTTATAATAAAATCTAGGAAACTTTTTTGAGGAAACTAAAACATTAGCTAAGATCTTTACTTAAATATCTTAACTTATTTTGGCAACATAAAATCTTTTGGTTGCCTGCATCTAAAGACTTTACATATAACCATCCCATACACAGATATTACATATACATATGTCTATATATATCTTTTATAAATTATAATCTATTTGGATCTAGTAGCTGCATTTGTAAATCTGTTTTTTGTAGTCATAAAAAGTAGCTTCTGCTACTAATAAATTTTCTCTTCATGGTAGCGGTGCAGGGTTGCCCTCAGCAGCGATAATAGTATTTAGTAGCAGTAACAGCAGCAATTGGCCGTCTCAGTGATGGTAGTGATAGTAATATTAGGATGATGCTGTGGTGAGAAAAGCTATCATCCATGGCAGTTGCCGGACAGGCACATATGTTTGTCAGTTGAATAACAAAAAAATAGTTTTTGAGAAATCTGTGATGAGTAAATGACAACCAGATGATGAGGACATCAATAAAATAATAATAATAGTAATAATAATCTTAATTAAAAGAATAATGTTACAACTACAACATGGAAAATATTGGATTGGTGATAGAATTAACACCTATTTCAGCACATTTTCTACATGCGAATGGTGTCTGCCTTTAGCACTGGAATCCCATTTTAATTTGAAGATTTCCGTCAAGCAAAATACAAACCAAAACTGGTTTGGCCAAGAACTTGCCTGACAGATAATGGAATTGAATGAAAATAATGTCCAAATAATGTATATACTTGTGTATAGGTCGAGTTTTGAGGACCAAATTTTTAGGCAAAAAATTGTGGGTAGGTTGAAGTTCAAACATAATGGGAAGATCTAGGAGCAACCCTTGGCTTGAAAAATGAAAGATATTTAATGGTTACTAACAGCAAAGAAATCAAGGGTCGACCTATACATGAGATTGACTTATACACAGGTATATACAGTATTTAAATGTACCAATGAGAAGTGGTCAATATTCTTAATAATGTCTACTTTGTTTTTAGATTAAGAGAATCTATTGAGTATTGCATATAACAATGCAAGGGATACAAACATTGGGAGGCAGAAGAATATTATTGAGAGAGTATAAGTTGGCTAATGCTTTAAGTTAATCTCATGTTGAGGGAATATTACTAGTTTTTGCTGTCATTTCAAGTGTTCATTAATGAATCATTTAAGTATTACGATATATATTACATTTTTCTTTTGTACATTGAAAGTTTAATGAAATTAAAATTTTGATTGTTCTTTTTGGTTAAAATTTGATCAGGTGTTATGAGAGTTTAATCTGAAAACTTACATAATGTAAGAGTTTTGCATAAGTTGCAATTATCTAAGATATTGTCTATAGTTTTGAGAAGGGTCATTAACATTCAAATAGTTTTTTGTACGATTGAACTCCTTCTTGTATGTGTTGTTAACAGACATGTGCAGAGTTCAACCCGATGTGGCTTCCGCTACTCAACGGGGACAAGGTATGGAAATCCAAACCTGACAAGGCAAGGGTAAAACACCACCCGAATCCTACGTTATAAGCGTTGCCTCCATTGGAGAAAAAACTTCAGTTTACCAACATCACATTCAATTAATACACTTAAGGCCGAAGAATGGATTGGCCGAAACATTGTGTTAACACAAACAACAATGAGTTTAATCGTCCGAAAAACTATTTGAATATCTAAGATATATTTGTTTTTTCATAATCTCTAAAAGTTATTATGATGGTATCTTAACATATTTCAAGCATAATCCAACTTCTCTCTCCCTAACCCCCAATGGTAAAATGACGGCCACTTTCTCGAGTAGATCAGCAGAGGTGATTCCAATGGTAAAGGCAGACAGAACTGTAATGATAGACACAGCCTACCAAATACTTCAATTGGCAGTGGAAAATTACCAAAGAAAAAATTCAACATAATTCAGAATTCTGAGTCCACCCATTTGCCGACCCTTTTTGTTGAGGGGTGAGCAACGAGTGAGTCCTTACAGCCTGCAGCTCAAACTCCCAGTGGCTGATGCAGCCTGCCAAATTCTCTCTCTCTCTCTCTCACACACGCACACATACACACGCACACGCATGCATGCAGATGCTGCACAAGTAGTAAGACAGATGTAAAAGAAAGCGCTCCCTGATTAGCGACAACCCAGATTTCAAAGCTGTTCACAGCTTGTAATCCTGATGACTTGCAATTAAAACAAATGTATTTCTTTCCTCCCTTGTAGAATTTCTGGTATTTTGTTCCAAATTTCCATTCCTTAAGTCTTCTCAATGGGTTTTGTAGTTCATATCTATGATGTGTTTTTTTTCATTTATTATCTCTCCTTTTTTTTCTTTTTAATTTATTTCATAATTAGCTTATTACCATATCCATCGTGTGTCTTTAATTTTTAAATTATTATTATTTGGAGTGAGTAAAGACATTTTTTCTTTTACTCACAATGAGATTCATCCACCAACATTAATTAATAAAAAGAAAACTATTACCCAATGGGCTCATACCGTTTGGTCTGTTCAGGGCTCCAGAAAGAAAGTTTGAGTCCGGAGCAAATGCACTCGACTTGCTCTGTACTTTGTGCTGAAGTTTGCGCAACAGTTCCGAGGCTGGTGTGCTCAATGCAAAGCTACTGGTAAATAGATTCATGCCAGCAGCATCATATTGTGGACTGCCATTGGTGTATGGCTGCAGCCAAGGAGAGTTGTTGAGGGATTTGCACTCAAATTTGGTGCCAGCATTTTTACCATTTCCATTTCCAGCACTGCCGGTGGTAGATGGTTTTTCAGATTTGACATTGCCAGAATTGGTGCTACTGCTGCTGGCTGAAGCCACATTACTTTTGGAACTGGTGGTGGTGGTGGTGTTGCTATTGTTACTACCACTCCCTCGAGCGGAGGTTGCAGTTCCTGAAGTGAGTGAAGCTGTTTTGGTGTTGCCAGAATCCTCTGATGACACGTTGCTGCTATTGTTGTTGTCCTTCTGCATTTGTGACTCTTTAATTTTTTTTTGTCTCAACAAGTGCCGCTCCTTGACTTTGTATTCAAGAGTGGAGTGTGGCACACCATAGTAGCTACCAGCACGGTGCACACTCATCTCGCCCCGTTGCACAGCACGCACTGCCTCCATCAAAAGTTGGCTATTGTACTTACGGTATTGACCACGCTTTGGGCGTGTCTTTTTCACTGGCTTGTTGCCATTGTCCACATTGTTGTTGTTGTTGTTGTTGTTATTATTGTTGTTGTTGTTGTTGTTTTCTGACTTTTTGTCAACCACAGCAGATTTCTTGAGTTTTTTAGCTGGGACCACGGTGGGCCCTGCTGCCATTAAGTCTGAAGAAGAATATGATTTACAATTATTGTTGTTACCAGGGTGATTCTCATCTTGCGTGCTGGAGTAGGAATCGGCCTGATGCTTGCGCTTGTAGACCTTCTCAGATATGGTCTTCACAATAATGTCTTTGAGAGCCTCTCCAATCTTCATACTGTCATAAGGCCTCTCCTCTGTAGTGTCATTACTGCTGGGTGCTGTTGTTGGGGTTGTAGTGGTTATGGTGTCCGAGTGGTTTTGAGCTTTGGCAGGCCGATAGGACGGAATTTTCATGTTCATTAGGGTGTATGAGGGGGTGCTTTCAGTGGGTTGGCTATTGTTGTTGTTGTTGTTGTTGCTGCTGCCATTGCTGTGATGGTTGTTGCCCTCCTGTTTATGACGTAAGCTTTCTAAGGCAACGGGTGACCTTATTTGTGAGGCACTCTGCTCTATTAGGAGGCGCTGTTCTGTCATCTTACGCACCAAGTCATGCAGCAGAGGCAGTTTAAACTCTGGGCATGTGTCGGAGCTGCTTTTGCCATTGTTGGTGGTTAGAGGCAAGGGCTTTTCAGAAGACAGATTAATTGCTGCCCCATTCAGATTGTGTTTTCGTCTTATCTGCTCCAGCTTCTTTTCCCAATCGTCCTCAGTCTGCGGGCCAAAGTCATGTTGGCACGAGAGAATGCCCCCCACCAATGGGGGGAAAAGCATGCTATAGGGGGATAGGTGAATGGGATCAGTGATGCCAGTCACTGTCGCGCGTGCCCCATCAGAATGCTGACTGTCCTCACTGCACTCGTGCTCTGTGTTGATCACAACTGCTGCTTGTTGCTGCTCCTCGGTCTCCATCTTGAAGATCTTATTGCGCAGGGTTGATCGGGGGATGCCGTAAAGGACTGCTGCACGTCGTGTACCCAGTTTTCCACTGCGAATCTCTGTCACTGCTGTCACTAATTCTTCCTCTGTGTAAGTCTTCTTACCATTTTGAAGATGACTGTCTTTCTTACATTTCCTGAAATGATAATAGAAGTATTAAGATTTAGTGATTGGAGAAAAGTGAAAATAAGCAGATAAAAGTGTCTATAATGGTTAGAAAAAGTTTGCTGAGAAAAAAATAATTGTACTTTATAAAACAATTTGCTTATGTGAAACGTTTCATAAACAGCTGAGAATTTATGGACATATTAACAGACTGTAACGTTTTCTGCATAACAATAAAAATTAACAGGTCTGCTTATCACTCAATAGAAACTGTCATGTGATCAATGTCTTTTAACAGAAGGCTGTATTTGGAGTGATCAATTAAAAAATTGGAAAAAAGGCTAAACAATGAATAAGTTACTTCTCTTGCCTTTAGTTGGGCTGTGATCACTAAAAAAGTCTGAATTGAAGTGACACAAACTAAGGGACCGACTTAGCATAAAATTACATTGTAAATTGAACCCCATACTAAAAACCTAGGTGGGGGGGAATTTTTAAAAAAAAGTTTTTTCTGGACATAATGTTTACATTTTCAGCCCTCTAGCTCCATTTGTGTGGCCTGTAAGTACGATACATACATAGCCAGCGAGACAGACCAACTTAAAAACTGAAGAAACCTACGTTGATGTTAACAGTTTTGGTTTACGGTTTCTAATATGTTTATATAGGTCTGCTTGTAAATGACAGTATCAGCCATAATTTATATATCTATAATATAAATATCCATTTGACACATTCAATAGTAAGAGATTTACTATACTTTAAGACTTATTTAGAATAATTAATCACCACTACCCACAACACTGGTTTATTGCTGGGTTTAGGTTTATGTGTTCTGACATTTATATGGGTCTATGTATCTATCTATGTATGTATTCGCCCAGCCCTAACCGTTCATAGTAGAAACTTGAAATTTTGCACACACACTCTCCCCTCAATGAGTAGGAAAATGTTTTTTTTTGTTTTTTGAAAATTGCCCCCCTAAATACGAGGGGAGTTCAATATGCAATGTAAGTTTATGCTAAATTGGTCACTAGTTTGTGCCCGCTTCTTTTTTTAAAATTCAGACCTTTTTTTTAGTGATCACAGACCAACAAAAGGCGAGAGAAGTAATTTATTCATTGAGCACCCCTTTTTCCAACTTTCTAATTGATCACCCCCAACACAGCATATATGGGTGGCGGTGATTCATAATTTCCCTTGGAATGCTAGTTGTAAATGTGCTTTTTTCATTTTCCATTTAAGATGCTATCAAAGCATCTAACATGACTGTTTCAAGATAATTAGGATTATACAAACATACATACCCTGCCTGCATTATGATCTGTGGTATTTTAAGTTCGACATGTGGCTTTGAGACTAGGTCTAACTCCCATGCACTACCAGGAGAGGGCACACTATCCAGACAGCAACCATTTGAGCTCAAATCTAATGGCTGATGAGGGGAATCCATTTGAGCATTCTGCGTATAATATTGGGTGCAATATGGCATAAGTTCTGGTGTACATTTGAAACCTGCAAAAGAAAAAAAGTTCAATTTTTTAAAAAAGTGTAAAGACTTTATATCAAGATCCAGAATTGCTATTCCAGATAGCTATAATAATAATAAAGGGATGAAATAAAAACAATGAAATAAAAATTTAATTATAAAGGACACTCCCAGAATACCTAACATGAGTTTTTAGATGTGTACATCATATGAGTGGCCGTGCATGATATATGCCCAACGAACCATTTTTAAAAAGTTGATATTTTCAGTATTTTTAGAACTACAATGCCCAGTTTTAAAAAAAATTATTTTGAAGCTTGAACACTGCATTATGAATCATAGAGTATTCAAGTTTCAAAATATAAAAGAAACTGAGCATTGTAGCTAATAAAATAATGAAAATATCAACTTTTTAAAAAATGGTTCGTTGGGCACTTATCGTGCACATATAAAATCCATGCAAGCATTTCGCAGAATATAATTTTTGGAGTTGTTTTCATTCCTAAATTGTTTTGAAGGTGACATAAGTATTTTGCCCACCACTTTCAAAAAAGTAAAGAAACAAAATATTTTTCATTTATTTATGTTATTTTAAGATGTTCAATCTTAAAATAACATAATTTAGTTTCAAAGGGATTCTACACTGAGAGTCAAGTATATCAGGCATCCTACAGAGACAGGGTGTTAGCCAGGAATTTGATTTCTCACCGTTTTTTTAGGATTCGGAAGTTTTCCAAGGTCCACATTTTTGTTTTTTTATAAAATGCCCCCAAAGCACCAAAAACACCCGAAATGGTCCCAAATAACAAAAATGGCCAAAAGACACTGAAAATGGTCAGAAGCATGCCAAAATGGCTAAAATGATCAAAACAGAGCTAAGCTTAATTGGGAAATTAGAATTAGGTTTCTATTGGGATATCATTAAACAGCTAGTGAGAACGCTGGCTAACACGTTTTATCTTGAGCGATTATCTCCTTTGTAAAAAAGTATGGAACTGATTGTATTGGAAAGACATAACAGAAAGCTAAGTCTAAATAACTTCACTATAAATGTACGTATATAGGTGTGTAAAAAATTGTTTTTTAAATGAAATGGGCTGAACCATATTAGAAAAAAAAAAAGAATTTGACCATTCATCCTTTCTGTAACTAATTTAGGGTATCATTTTCGTATTTCAACAACAAAATGCCTTCCAAGAAATACCTAGTTCCATGCTCTTAAAAGTTGCATTGCAGGCTTTTGGCAAGCTGGCAAGTTATATCAAACAATTGTAGAGTTTTTCTATAGTTTTGAGAAGGGTCATTAACATTCAAATAGTTCTTCAGATGATTGAACTCCTTCTTGTTGTTAACACAATGTATTTTGGATGGCCGAAACATTGTGTTAACAACACAAACAAGAAGGAGTTCAATCGCCCAAAGAACTATTTGAACATGGTAGAGTTTCTATAAACAAAAGAAATGGCCAAAGATTTGAGAGAGAAGGAACAGAATTAAAAAGACAAAATTCCAGGGGGTCCAAATCCACGATACCAAGAGATGACAGATGCATAAAAAGACTAGTTTTAAGGAACAAGAAATAAACTCTCAACTAACCAAGATATTGAAAACTGTCAAAAACAGTTGGCTTGGAGGACAGTGGCTACAAGATTGTTTGAACAGGGTTTTCAATCAACTCTCTAGTCTATAGTCCCTTAACCCAGTACAGGGTTTTCCGTCCATAGTACCTGGTGATTGGGGCACCCATCATCGGTCTGCCTTGGGTGAGATAGCATGACGGAGCCTATCCCTCTTCAGGCTGCTTCAATCCTACTATTTACGCTAAGTGCTTAGCAGAGAGGCATTGAGTACCATTTTTAAAGTCTTTGGTATGACTCAGCAATGGGTTGAACGCATGACCTACCAAATCGGAGGTGAGTGCTCTATCAATTGGCCACAGTGATCAGTTTTCAATCAAGAAGATGTGCTAAAAAATTGAGTTCCAAAATTCTCAAGGAACGATGCCACTTTTA
>VCCN01000607.1:4712616-4729246 GCA_006491835.1 Architeuthis dux
AGTTGTTTATTAGGACTGTTAACTCCAAGATACCTGATTTTTTTTATTCAAACCATACAATCTTTAAAAATGTTATATATTTTCAGTGATTAGTGGCTCAAGAACCTGTATAACAATTCTTATTCTAATCGGTTCAGCAGTTCCAAAGTTCAATATTTTTTGCATGTCGACATATGGTTATTTACATATAAAATATAAACAATCGGATTGACCACAACTCACCATTTTTCAATCCCTGGGGTTTTGTCAACAGTAGCTTGAATATGCTTAACATTTTCTGATGATAGAAGATTCATTCAGAAAACTCTTCTGCTCAATTCCTCTAAGTAAAGCCCAAATTAAAAGACATCCTTTAATTTAACATACAGAATTGTTTTGAAACTTTGTCCAAAATGTTCAATGTCCCCCACCCCTCATCATCAAATGTGTAAAAACTTCAAAATGACATGTGCTAAAGATATGAAACCTTTAAATTTAGGCAAACAGGATTCTTTTTAAAAAAATCTTTGGGCAAAGTAGGATGACTTAACTGTCAAAAATGAATCGCATCATAAGTACTGATTTGACCCATCACCATTAAAGAAGCTAACATTTTTTTTTACTTTCTTACTAAGCTGGCACGGCCATGACTGTTTGAGTTTTAGTAAAAAAACGATTATTTTATTCTTGTTTTTTAAATCAAGTATTGTAAACCATTTTTATAAATTTTTTGCTATTTACCTTCATCTTAATTTTTTTGCTATTTACCCTCATCTTAATTTTTATTAGTTTTTAAAAAAAATCACAATGTGTAAAATGGTTTACAATGAACAAATAATAACAGCTTTTTTACTAAAACCAAGTTGAATTATAATTAAAAACACAACTAAAAGTTAAGATGAAGGTAAATAGTAGTTAAAAATTAATAAAAATTTGTCTAAATAAAAATAAAATAATAAAATAATCGATCACTTTTTTACTAAAACCAAAACAATAACACTGCCGTGCCGGCATTACTGAAGTTGTGATTAAACAAACCAAAAATTAGGATGAATCTAAATAGTAGTCAAAAATTAATAAAAATGGTTTACAATACCTGATTTAATAAAAAAATAAAATAAAATAATCGTTTTTTATTAAAACTCAAACAGCCATTAGATATTTTACTAAAACCAAGTTGAATCGTAATTAAAAAAACACGTTCCAGCTTAGTATGAAAGTAAAAAAAAGTTAGCATCTTTAGCAGTGATCAGTCAAATCAGTCCTTGTGATGTAATCCATTTTTGACGATTAAGTTGTCCTACTTTGCCAAGTATTGTTTCAATCTGGGTTTGGGTTTGGTTAGACATTTTGTTTCTGTAATTGTTATACAGATGATAATGATGTCCACTTAACTTTATTCATGTATCCAATTGGCATTTGTGCATGTATATAATAATTTAACTTTCTTTTTGCTGGAAAGGAACAGAAATTTAATATTATCCTGAAGACAAAAAAGAAGGATTTTCACTGCACTAGCCATATCTGAAGTAAAAATACTGATTTATTAATACAGCTGTCTCTTTGAAATATTAAAAAAAATTTAGTCTTCATTATGAATCATATTATTATTATGGGTCAATGAGAAGTAGGGTGATCTGGACGATATAATATGCATGCTTGTGTGAGCATGATAGGGTTAGTCTGACCTAGCAGATAAATCTAGAGGGGATTAGATGCTGGTAAGACTGTATAATAAATGCCATTGTTTAGCCAAAATTATTGCTTCCATATAATATCTCTATAGACAGGAAATCAATGTGTCAGTGTTTTTCTAAACTGCCTGGACCAACTGTAACCAAATTTGGTGTACCATTTACATATTAATAAAGTTTCTTAAGTTTTGAAAAGAATTGTTCTTTGGTAAACAAAAATGCATGATCCTTTCATGAGAAATTTGGATTCAAATTTGTATAAGTTAAAGCTTCTTTTCCTTATACAGAAATTGAATTTATCCACCTTATAAAGATGAATTAAATCCCTTTGAGTAAAGAAATTCCATTAAATTTGGTATAATTTATTATTATGGTGATTTTGCCTAGCGAAGCACACTATTGTTCTTCTATTTATTTTTGTCCCCAGTAGAAAAAAAGCTGGGGACTATCATACACTATGGGTGTCTGTCATTGTTGTATCCTTTTTCACAATTGGATAACTTTGTTATTCCTTAATATATTTCAATGATTTTGTATGTAGGCTTATGGAGAGATTCTACCTGGGGGATGCTGAGTTATGGCTGATCCGATTGTTTGTTTACATTTTATAAGCAAAAACATTGTTTTTGTTTACAATTAGGAATATTTCTTAAATCTTGACCGATTTTGCTGAAATTTGGCTATGTTGACAAAACACCAGGAATTGAAAAATGGTTTGTTACTGTCAATCCGAATGTTTGTTTACATTTTATATGTAAACATGCAAAAAAATATTGGATTTTGGAACTGCTGAACTGATTAGAAGGAAAATTGTTATACAGGTTCTTGGGCCCCTAATTACTGAAAATATATAACATTAATAATTTAATAATTTTGTTTTGAAAAAAAAATTTTTTAAATCGGGTATCTCCAAGTTAACCAACTAATTGCAACTCTCTTTCTCTATTTCAACCGTTTTATTTATTTATTCTCATTCCGCTCATTTTTTGTCGCCGCTTCTCCTCCTACAGTTTTTGAGATACCAACGCCATTCCAACGCCAATTGGTGCATGTATTGCGCTTACATACAGTTTTCAAAAAAAGTTAATTTTTTAAAGGTTTTAGTTATGTAACTATAATGCTAATCCGGACCCATACTGAAATATCTGCTTGGGGGTGGAGGATCTTTTTTGGTTGGTCTGGTATATCAAAGGTGTTCTTGCCTGTGTTGAATTGCACAGGAAATGCCATAGACTCTAAGTTGGGTGTCTTGAAAAGGCCGACTGGTTTATTGCCTTCTGCTGGTGTGACGCAATCACGCTTACAATTCCTTCAGGAAATGCACCTGGTCTAGTTAATGTTTATTAACCAGCATATTATAAAAATCTTGCCTGCCATCAGTGATAAACATAATCATTTGTGCTACACAGCCATAATTACCATGTATAAGAGAAGGATTAGGGTCTAAATGACTCTATCTGAAGTAATCATGGCAGTTGTGATTGCAATAAAGCCATAATTAAGGACGCCAATAATTGAAACAAGTGCATCATCACTGTTTGCAGTTCACATATTCACAAGACAACACATTCATAAAGATCAGAATTACAAACATTAAAACACATAAATAATGCAAGTACTAATATTCCAATTGGACAACTAATATCTTCTACTGCTTTTCATTAGTTGTATAGTGTCAGATTGTTAGTGTAAGTTTTGACAAGTCAAACAGTGATAACTCAAAATTCAGCATCTTTTTTTTTATTTCGTATTTAAGTGCATGTGTGTATACGTAGTATTATAACTGAAAGATACTCACAGTTAAAAGGTTCCAGCAACTGAGACACCAGCTCATGCCCCCCAATTTCCAATGCTACTGCTTCCAGCCCTGAAATGAACAAAAATAAGAAAAGGTTAGATTCCTGCTGCAAACAGTCTAGTGAAAGAGACCATTATTAGAGGTGCAAAATTGCAAGATTAGAAAGATATTTTAGATGGCTTCAACAAGCCTAGAAGGAAAATCAAGCTGAATACAAGAAGGGAATGATGTTGATTTATTTTATGGTGATTATGATGAAAACTATGGAGCTTATACCTCTAAAAATGCTTAGAAACACAAAAATATACAACCTGCCATGGACTATATCATTGATATTCTTCAAGAAGAAAATGTATGTGGATATAAATAAAACAATGAATAATGGAATAAAAACATTGAGCAAAATTATCCTGTAAATGATCTGTTCATCATTCTAGCTGCTCTTCAGATTCTGAACACTAGGATCAATTTCTTGATATTAAATTTCACAATCACATTCAGCACAAACTGCAATTATTAAAATCTAAAAATAATTTCTAATCTAAATAAAATCTGCTTTACAAGTAAAAAAAACAGCAATAAATTGGCAACTGATAAAAAAACATGGTGAAATCAATCAACTATCAAACCCAGTCCAAGTTGGTTACAATGATTCCATAACAAAAATTGTCAACTTTTAAAGCTATTTTATTGGTATTTGCTCACATGTCATACATTTAGAGAAACAAACAAGTTGTTGTAAAATGATTCAATTTCCACACTTTCTAAAAACCATTTGATCAAAAATGTCCAGTAAAAATGTTTCATTAATTTCTTAGCATAACAGAGTGATAGCAATAATCGAGTTGTATGTTAAAATAACTTGATCACTACATGATTTTGTGATGAACCCTTGTACATGATATCTTGTCTACAATGATGAAATAAACAAATAGCAACATTAAAAAAAAGATATAGCAGTTTAGGAAGAATCACTATAAATTACAATAGAAACATAGGAAGCCATTTTGAGCATGGCATAAGAGTTAGATAAGCTGTGTATTAGGTTTGGTGCTGATGAAGTTCTTATCTTCAGGTTGTGCAACAAAAGTGAAACATTCTGCCTAGAATAAATGATTGGAAAATGTAGGATTAGTCAGTTAAATTTACAAACTAAAAAGGAATGTCCACTATACAATATATTTTTACTACCGAATATCATGTACAGAAGAAAATTCCTTACATCCTAGAATTAAAAAATAAATAAAAGTGATGATGATGGTGATGATGATGGTGACGATGACGATGATGATGATGATGAAAGTTATTGCCAACAAGTGAATACTATTCTTAACCAAAAATCTATTTTTTTCAAAATGAGATCTAGTTAATAAGCTTCATCTTCCTGAATTGAACCAAAGATCAATGATCTGTCTAGAAGATTTTATGACTAATAAAAAAACTACAACGATAAAATTAGAAGATTCCTTTCAGTGTACAGTAACCCAAGGGTAGATAAAAATCTTTATAAAGATTTTTAGTTAATTGAAAAACTATGGGGGTAGAAATGTTCTGTCAAAAAGTGTTTGGTCAGTGTATAATTCAAATCATTACTTTTGAAATCTAATATGATCTACTAGCTAGTTTTAAAGCCACTAAAGACTAAGATTTCTTCTATATAAATTCAAAATGAAAATAATTACATTTCTCTCAATACTTCAACTATTTTTAATAGGGAGCAATTACAAAAGTTTTTGAAATCAAGTCTATATGCATTGTAACTGTTAAAAAAAGAGGTTTATGAATCTTCAAGTTTTAAATGAGTGCAGTCCAAATATCAACTTTATATAATTCCCTTCTATTAGATGCATCCAATTAAAGGATCTGACAAAACCAAAACAAAAGAGAACAAGTTGGTCTCAGCGAAACAAAGATCCAGGTCTAGTTAGTCACTCAATAGAAACTGTCACCTGATCAATTTTGGCAGCATGACATGTTGGGGGTCATCAATTAAAAATTGGAAAAAGGGGTGATCAACGAATAAGTTACTTCTCTTGCCTTTTGTTTGGTAGTGATCGCTAAAAAAATTTGAATTTTCAAAAACCAAGAATGAATGCTGCTGGACTATCACTGAATATCATCGATATTCTTCAAGAAGAAAATGTATGTGGATATAATGAAAAATTGGAATAATAACTAAGGGACCAATTTAGCATAAACTTACATTGCAAATTGAACCTCCCACTAAAAACCTTAGGGGGGAAATTTCTCAAAAAATAAAAAATAAGTTTTCCTAGACATAATACAGTATAAATGTTTAAATTTTCAGCCCTATAGCTTCATTGGTGCTGCCCGTACATGTGATACATACATACATAGTCAACCAGACCAACTTGAAAGCTGAAGGAACCTATGTTAACAGTTTTGGTTGAATATAGAAGTCCTGTAAAACTTTAATTATAATGATAAGGCTTACGGCAGGGTAGGTGATAGCAGATAGCTGGTCACTTTTAGGAGAAGGATTATTAAATGGTTATCAATACGAGGGCCATAGTTATAGAGATGTTGATAATTATAGACATATAACACTGCTCCTAGTATGAATCATAAAGATAAAAGTTATAGACACAATTGATGATATATTTGTAGTGACTGCAGTGATAATGACTATGTAAGGGCTGTTAAGAGAATGGTCATTGTGATAGTGATCATGGCATTAGAATGATCATGTTTATAATGTTAGTCCTAATGGCAGGGTGAGCAACAGATTGGCTATGGTTATAATGACTGTTGCTATGACACAGCCAAATGGTTGCAATCTTTTGTCTTGGTGATGTGTTTTGGGTGGAAGTTACGAAGAAGCGGACAAATCAGATAAAAAAATCAACAGAAAGAGATCAAAGACGGAAAATTTATTGGCTACTGCCGCACAAAAAAATGGCCTTCTTTACATTGAAAAATCACTTAATTTATTTGTAGCTCTGATGAGGCTATAAGTAATGATTTTTTCATCTATGGTAATTAAATGGTGATGTGAAGACTGGGGAGTTGGTGTGGAACTTGTGAGACTGTGAAATGGGGTGAATGGGGGAGGAAAAAGTGACGATGGAGAGGGAGAGACTAAAAGGAGGAGAAAAAAAACACTACGACCTCCAAGAAAGGAGTTGGAGGAAGAAGCAAAAGGAAAACGAAAATAGAATTAAAAAGAAGGAAAAAATTGGAGAGAGAGAGAGAGAGAGAGAGAGAGAGAGAGAGAGAGAGAGAGAGAGAGAGAGAGAGAGAACTTAAGGTAAGAAATGGAAAGTGGAAAGTGAAAAAGAGGACAAGAAGAAGATGGAGGGAGAGTTTTGAAGGTTTGGAGGAATACAGAGGGGAGAGAGAGAGAGAGAGAGAGAGAGAGAATGAAAAAAAAAAGGATGGGGAAAGAGAGAGAGTGTGCAACAGCCAGTTATTGATCAGAGTGAAAGGTTCGGGTGAACAAAGGGAGAGAGTTTATTAAGGCAAAGAGTCAAAAGCAGTTGAGATATTTTCTCACATTTCTTTCCTTGTTGTTGCCGTAGGAACAACACAATTTTGGCTGCTGCTGCAGCCACTGCGGCTTGCATTATGTCCCCAACTTCCAACACCCCCCCCTCATCTCTATATAACAGTTAGGCTTTCCGTCAATGACCCACTTTGTGGGCAAAAAGAGTTACAGAAAGATAGAGAGACAGAAGAAATATGCTGGGGAAGTTTTCAATTTTAGTAGCAGTCATGTGTGAAGCAGGGAGATATGTCACAATGGCAGATCATAGAGCATGTGGCTGCCAGACGACCAACAAGCATGGCTGCCAGCTCTAGTCCAGCAACGATATAGATATATATGAGAGAGAGAGAGAGAGAGAGAGAGAGAGAGAGAGAGAGAGAGAGAGAGAGAGAGAGAGAGAGAGTTAGTTAGTTAGTTAGTTAGTTAGTTAGTTAGTTCCTGGTTGTGTGTTCATCCAAATAAAGTACCCCCACCCCCCTCAAGCACAAAGTCCAGACAATAGTAAATACAAATATACAGGTATACATGAAACAATGAAGCAGCAATGAAACAAACAGCTGTGATTTATTCAATAAAGCAATAGTAACTAACAACAGTCTCAGCGAGGTGTGGACTCAAAACAGAGTGGACCGATTGCCCAAATAATTTAACGGCTGTCATTATTGGCACAATGATGAAGTCCAAGCAAATTAGTGAGACCCCAGATGATGGGTTATGATAGTGAAATGTAAGCTTACAACAGTAGAATATCAATTTACCAACACCTGATCACACTACAAGCATCATATTCATTTAGACAATTAAGACCCAAACAGTAAAAACATATCAGCAAGCATTACATAGATTCATTTACATACTATTAAGGTAAGGACAAAGACAGGTCTGGTTAGTCGCTCAATAGAAACCATCACGTGACCAATGTCTTTTGGCAGCATGCTGTGTTGGGGGTGATCAATTAAAAAATTGAAAAAAGGGGCGATCAATGAATAAGTTACTTCTCTCGCCCTTTGTTGGGTAGTGATCACTAAAAAAGTTTGAATTTTCAAAGAAATAAGTATGAATGCTGCTGGACACAAAGTAAGGGACCAATTTAGCATAAAGTTATATTGCAAATTGAACTCCACACTAAAAACCTATTGGGAGGAGGGGGGGTTAAAAAAGAAAAATTTTTTCTAGACATAATACTAAAAAGTAAATGTTAAAATTGTCAGCCCTCTAGCTCCATTGGTGTGACCTATACAAGTGATTTTTTAATAATGCCTGAAGTATTTTCTTTTTATAATTTTTCATAACACTATTTTGCTTTTTGCTGTAATTAAAAACAAGAAATCGAATACCTGAGAATACAGTTCCAATCTGGAACTTAGCCTTGCAAAGCCTTCACAACAATAATTTTATAAGTATTAACTTTCTGGTTGCCATTTCAATTATTGGGAGAGAGTGATGAATTTAGTTATTTTGAACAATATTTTAAAATGGGCTTATTTTTGTACAATTGTTTCAAAATATTTAACAATATATTTTTATCTTATGTTTTTTACTTGATGTGATTATTTGTTGTCACAATATTTGAAAAGTTTCTGAGAGTGTATTATTACTGAGCACTGTACCTTATTTAGCATCTTATTTGCTTCACCGATGACAAAGTCAAAATGAACAAGATATCTGCCAAGGACTGACCATTTCGGCAATACTAAAAACTTAATTTATTAGGTCATCATTCGAGACCATGAATGAATTATATAACTGGATAGATAAGAAAGAATGGCCATGAAATATATATATATCTTTTTCATTTCCCCTCAACCCTATGACCGAGTGGAAATTTTACATATCCTGTCAATTGTGTTAGGATTTCCTCATGAGATGTTTCTACAGTATTTTTAAAACTTGACTGATCGTCTCAAGAATATGTACTTTTCTTGAATTTGAAAGGAAGTTTTTTAATGCATGGTTATTATTGCTTTCTGTGGTGACAAATAAATAGCAATCAAGCACATCAAAAACCATCAACCAAAACTGACGACATAGGTTTCTTCAGTTTTCAAGTTGGTCTGGCTGGCTGACTATGTATGTATCATGCATACAGGCCGCACCAGTGGAGCTATAGGGCTGAAAATTTAAACGTTTACTCCTTATTATGTCTAGAAAAAACATTGTTTTACCCCCCCCCAGTTTTTAGTGTGGTTCAATTTATAATGTAAGTTTATGCTAAATTGGTCCCTTATTTTGTGTCTTGCAGTGTTTACGCTTGTTTTTTTTAAAAATCCAGACTTTTTTTAGTGATCACTGCCCAACAAAAGGGGAGAGAAGTAATTTATTCGCTGATCACACCCATTTCCAATTTTTTAATTGATCACCCCGAACACAGTATGCTGCCAAAAGACGTTGGCCATGTGATGTTCTATTGAGTGTCCTTTAGTAATCTCTTACAAACTGTGACATTTATTTTCCTCTCATACCTATATAAATGCTTTTCTTGGGCAATTAAGTGCAGTGACTTATTTAACAGCCAATAGGTGGAGATAATCCTTAGCTAAAGAGAACCATTTTGCATAGTTTTCAAGTCAAAGTTTGGCTGCATTAAAATAATCAATTGACATAAATTTTCAATGTGGTTATAATTACAAATAACTTTTGTGCATGTCAAAATAGAGTGATCTGCACGAGGAGTGTACATAAAATCTGTATATGCAACTTAAGAACTCGATAATACAAATTGTGTAAACAAACGTTTCACTGAAGAGGTTCCAAAAGAATGATATTTTTATATTGGGAAAAAAACAGCAAATGGCTTATATAAATCCTGATTGATAAATTAGATATTGTCCTAGATTAAGATAGTAGATATAAGAAAGCAGAAGGATAGGATAATCCATTATTTTGATAGATCAGTAACAAAAGTGATTCAAAGTCATTTAATTACCATATACTTTATATATGTGAAGATACAAAGGTAATGAGTTAAAAACACAATCACAAAAACAATTTGTTTATAACATCTACATACTAACTAGTGGTGGATATGGTTAGACAATGTGGAGAAGAAAGATTGAGAAAAGCGTGTTACGTCTCAAACATGTTTATTATCATGAAGATAAATCTTTATGCATTTCTGCAAACAACGTCATCAGAAGAAATTTGAACATGGCAGAGTCGTGCAATCATCCATATGGTGTGGTGTGAATGAAACGAGATGTGTTTTGTATATGCCATGGATTATTGCACGACTCTGCTATGTTCAAATTTCTTCTGATGACATCGTTTGTAGAGACGAAATGCATAAAGATTTATCTTAATGATAATAAACATGTTTGAGACGTAACACGCTTTTCTCAATCTTTCTTTTCCACATTGTCTAACCATATCCACCATTCTGTCCGATTCCCTCACATCCATACAACAAACATACTAACTAGTGTGACATTCTAACAAAAACTTATATAAATTGTTAAATTCATGTGACAAGGTGGAATCTTTAAAAAACAAAACAAAGTAACTAATTTGCTCAATTTTAGATACATTAAAACATTGTCTAAAATTATACTATACTGACATATACATATTAATATCCTGACTTTAAAAAAAAACTATAGGAAATTATGTCATATTTATTAAAATATGTCTAAAAAGAAAATTAGCCTTCTACATAAATCAATATATTGTAGCTCAAATAAAGCCAATATGGAAACAAATGGAAGATTGTTATTACTTCATGATCTTCTGGATAAATATCTATGTCACACTTATGACAAAAACACTACTTCACTACAAAACAATGTATATTGACTAAAAATGGCATTTTATGTTTTTAACACATTAATTGTGAAAATTAAATTAAAGATTTTTGCATTGAACAAAAATCCGTATGAATACCTAATATTTTCGGTGTAAAATATCAAGTCACAGCCAAGGCAGACAACCACTTCCTGTCAAGCATTCAGATATTCGTTACAATATTGTCAATAAATCTGCTGTGAACTTAATTAAAAACCAAACAGAACTACCATTATCAATTCTCACAGATTATTATTAGAAATCGTCAACTAAAACTGTCATTAGAACTGTCAAAAAAGGTTTCTTCAGTTTTCAAATTGGTCTGGCGGGCTGGCTATGTATATATGTATCACACGTACAGGCTGCACCAATGGAGCTAGAGGGCTGAAAATTTCAGCATTTATTCCTTATTATGTCTAGAAAAACATTTTTTTGTTTTGTGAAAATTCCCCCCATAATAGGTTTTTAGCGGGGTGTTCAATTTGCAATGTAAGTTTATGCTAAATTGATCACTAGTTTATTTATGTCCAGCAGCATTCACGCTTGTTTTTTTTGAAAATTCAAACTTTTTTAGTGATCACTGCCCAACAAAAGGTGAGAGAAGTAACTTATTCATTGATCACTCCTTTTTCCAATTTTCTTTTTTATTGATCACCCCAACATGGTATGATTCCAAAAGACGTTGGTCACGTGACAGTTTCAATTGAGTGTGACTAACCAGACCTGTCAATTATATATATTTTTTTTAGGATGCCACTCCTTTACTTAAATGATCTATTGCAGGAAGAAAATTTGGTTTTCATTAAGTGATTTGAAATGTGAGTAATGAAACTTTAGCTTGTGCCTTCTAATCAGGTACTTTATAGTGAAAAGAGTCACCTTTAGGCCGCAAGAACCACCATGCTAAAGAGATGATACACTTATAAAGACCAACAGCCTTTTTCTTCTTTCAGAAAATAAATATTAAAACATTTTGACCATCTGGTGCATATTTAGAGACCTTTGCCAAAGAAGCAAATGTGCCACTTGGTGGGTTGGTAGCAAGCTGTAGACACAGGTGTATAAGCTATGGGGGGGAATTAGGCAAAGAGAGATAATTTAGGTTACAAAGCTACCCTGGATTGATTTATATAAAATACTGGGTATATTTACCAAAATGTTGGTAACATCTGTACAAAAAAAGAAAGGCTACACTGTGTGTACATGTGTTTGTGTGTGTGCATGCACATATAATAGTTAAGACAGCAAGAAGAAAAAATGTATATGCTTATTTTCCATGTAAGACACGGAGAACTATCAGAACATCTGGATACCTGTATTATAATTGGATTGCAGAAACACAATCTGTTATGTGACAGTTAGCCATCAAAATAGACATATAACTTAAAAAAACACCATAATGGCAAATCACTATGACAATGAAGACGACAACAAAATTAATACATTTTGAACTGGTGGTAAATGTGGCTGAGTTTGTTTGTAAAAGAACTGTTTGGTACGGGCTGTCTAGTCAAACTGGATTTGAACTGTGCCTACTAGCCTAATTTATTATTCATATATGCATATATTCATCTTTAAAACAAACAAATTGTTATAGAATACTGTATATTCTTGAATATAAGACTAGGTTTTTTTACTAAAAAATGGTCCAAAAGCAGTTTGACTTATACTCAAGTCAGTCAAAAATGACCAATACCTTTGCCTATATAAATACAGTGTTGAAAGAAGCAATGGATATAAGTGAGCGATAACGTCCGTTGTTTTAACTCCATTCATTACCATGGTTTTGTATGAAATGCTACATAGGTAGAATACGGTGCATATTGTATTGCATTTTAGAATCATTTTTTTAGATAGATTCATCATCACTGATGAGAATTTCACTTTTATGACCGGAAAACAACAATTGATATGTTGAAGATGAAAGAAATTCATGTTTCGGTGACAGCTGACCAAGTGCCATAAACAGTAAATTCATAAGGGGATATCTCTCATGGCGACGTTATGGCAAAATAACAGACTCGGCTTATATTTGATTTTCTGAAATGTTATGCTCTATTCTGAACTCCTCTTATACTCATGGTCAATTTATATTAACAAATATACAGTAATTTATTTTCATGTTTTCTGATATTATTTGA
The DNA here is from genome assembly GCA_006491835.1 of Architeuthis dux. Taxonomy (NCBI): domain Eukaryota; kingdom Metazoa; phylum Mollusca; class Cephalopoda; order Oegopsida; family Architeuthidae; genus Architeuthis; species Architeuthis dux. The sequence goes on from VCCN01000607.1 coordinate 4,725,511, forward strand.
TAATTTGTAATTAAAATAGTAAGGAAGTTCATGTGAGATTCAAATAACAGTGGAAAAAAGTTATCCAGATCTCAATGAAATGAAAACATTATCAGTACAGTAAATATGCCTCTGCATGTTCAAATGGAATCAGCACAGATGGGTCAATAAAAATATTATTCACACGCTGATTGGTTTGGATACAGATGTGCCTAACCCTGATGGCTACCTTATTGTTATTTATTCATCTAGTTCATGCATATATGAATGTATATAATTTTAAATGATTAAGGTGCACCAAAATAACAATTTTTCAGAATCATAATCACACAATTATTAGAAAAAAATGCCATGTAACAAATAGAGTAAACATTATAGGATCAAAGTTAGCCAAAGAGGATATATCAACAAATGGTGACTAAACATTCCTTGATATAATTTTCTCATAATTCTATTAGCACATTTGACCCAAATCATTGCCAACATTGATTATTTAGATCAGCCATTCCCAACAGGGACTATATGGCCTCCTTTGGGGCCCTGGCACATTTGAAGGGGGCCATAGACTGAAATAATAAATGAATTTCTGTCTATCTGTTCGTGTTGTATCCCTGTTTGACTGGAACCTGAGAAGAGCTCTTAAGGGGGCTGTGACCAAAAAAAGGGTTGAGAATGGCTGATTCAGATTGTGTACGGCATAGAATATGTGTAATTAAAAATTAGATGTCCATTGCTCAGTTTGGATCTAAAGTAGCTGGTTAAAGAGAATCAACAGTTTTATCCAATAAACCCTTATATTAAGAGCAGCAATATTAGATATAGCCATAGTGATATTGCAGATTTGACAGGTAAAATTAATAAAAAATTCCCTTTGCTCTCACTTGAAATCATTCTTATTGGTCGGTATATGGAAACAAATAACAGACTCTGGCTTATACTAATGGTCTTCATACAATATAATACTAGTACAAGTATAATAGTAGTAACTATATGAGGTGAGCATAGTTATACCTTAGGATATTCTAGATTGCACAAGTAGATGCATTTAACTGACTGCAGATGGCACATATCAGAGTTATCAAACTATTTTATGCTCACTACTGTGTTCAAACCTAAGACTCACATGTTTATACTAAAATAGCTGGTTAAAAAATGTCCACCCACTGAGCTAGAACATATAACACAGATATATAGAGTATAATATGGAATTTATAAGTGTAGGAAAATGATTGTATGTAGTGTGGAAGGAGTTTCTGCAATTTTAGATGGCTGGTCCTGTACTTCAAATTTGAGTCATCTGATTGACAAATAGAATGTGTGAAGATTACGTTTTACAAATAACATCTATTCAAATAATATGCAAGGTTCCTTGGTCTTGATTCATTAAATTTATTTTTCTGAAAGAGACTTCAGAATATTTTATTCAAGAAAGGCCCAAAATCAACAGTTCGACTTATACTCCGGTCAGTCAAAAATGGTCAATACATTTGCCTATATGAATACAGTGTCCATAGACACAATGGATATTAGCAAGCGATAATGTCCGTTGTTTTAACTCCATTCATTACCATGGTTTTGTATGAAATGCTACATAGGTAGAATACGGTGCATATTGTATTGCCTTTTAGAATTATTTTTCTGAGAGAGACTTCAGAATATTTTATTCGAGAAAGGGTATTTTGTGATCTTTTCATTCAAAGTGAAATGGGGTGAATCTGCTCTGTAAATATTACTGGGACCAAATAAAGACTTCTTGGTACAGTGCAGTGTCAACCCTTTTTTACTAATTAACAATAACCAATACCTAAAAATTGTCAGAACATTTCTATTTTGGCACACATTAGCAATATGTTAACCAAGGATTAAAAGTAGGAAAAAAAATTAAACCATTGTTGTAAACACAAGTCACAAGATTATACTTTTGATAAAATTAGAGGTGTGTGTGTTCTCCTGTTAACAATGGCCCAATAGTATGTAATTTTGCTAATGGATTCATTACTTTGTGAGCATCAAAATGAATAGGTAGCCAATGTGAGCATTGTAAACCAGTCTTTCCTTTCTTTTCATTCTCTCATTTGATGCATCTGGCTAATTTACATATAATCTTTAGAGAAAAACAGTTACAGCAAGCAAAGAGTTACCTTAAAACTCTAGCAGCCATTAAGAAACCATAAAATATATTTGGTATGCAAATTATTACTCAATAGCAGAATTTTGAATGTGAATACAATACTCAGGATTATGGATTTCAACTTATATATTTTGATCAATTGATCATATGAAGAGTCAGTTTTCATGTTACCATATTGTTTAAAAGGTTATTTATAACGCTTTGCAAATGATTTTCAGCTGGTTCATAGGGTACAAAATATTTTGTTTCATCACAACATGGAAGCATTGTTTATAAATTCAATTTTACAATTGATAGAATTGAGAATTCTCCTTTAAAAATATCAAATTTATTCCTGTCGAACAGTATTTTAAGAATTGTATACTTGAAGGAAAACTATATGTCTATCAAAATTTAACAGTCCGTTCAATATCTAGATGCTATCTTATAAAATACCAAAAAGTTTTAGTAAAGAAACAAATATGTAACAACATTGACAGATAGACAGATATTCCCAAATTTGATGATCGGTCTTTCAAAATGGCAACGCCTAGTCAAACACCAAGACGGTCTGCTCAAAAACCAGTGTATGTCGTATCATAATTCATACACTTGCTGAAGTTTTTATTCTAACCACAGATAAGGTTAATAAACAGTTTTGATTTTAAGAAAAATTCACTGAGTGGTACTGTATAGCTGGAGGAAATCGACTGGTAAAAGGGTTAATCTCAAATTTATTCTGCTTATCTTTTTGATATCTGCTTTTACAAAGTTAGAAAGCTTAAGGAGACTATTGTTCATTTTAAAAATGTCTTTTTGCACTCAAATATTGGTACCAATATGTTATTTGTAAAGGACAAAAAAACTATTTCTTCCTGTTTAGTCCATAAGGCTGTTAAAGATACTACAACTCTAATTTCATTAACAATGTATTCAATGTTTTACAAAGCAATATAATTATCTTTTTGACAAGGCAAAACGAAATGACTCCTATAGATTTCCGTATACCAAAAAATATTCATGTTATATTTCCTTTTTTCTAGAACTTAGAATTTAAAAGAAAACAAAAATCAGATTAACAGCTGAGTTGTTTTGGATGATTTCCAGTCAGCAGCAGCAGCACATATTGGTCACTCTGCAAGGACTCTGCGAGCTAAACTACATTTACAACACTAATGAGTCACCAACCATAAGTTCTTTAATTTTTGAAGGGAGGAAAAGAGGAGGAGAAGTTTGATGAAACATTTTATACAATTATGAAAACATCAGCTCCGACCATTCTTGTTTCAATATGGAATATTAGCTCCAAATGAAAGTGTTAATTATAAAATTAACTTTTTCATATGTCAAGCACTCGAATTAAATATTTTCAACAACATATATTGGATTTCTTATATATGATTTGTATTTGTTATAATACTACTACGACTATATATATATATAATGATGTTTTCATAATTATATACATTGTAAACATTTCACCAACACTGTATCGATGTTAAAAGACTGACTTCAATTTATGTCCGCCGATGATGAAAACTCTTTGAAACGTGTACGGAAAAAATGTACAACCAAAAAAATTCCATTGTAAAAAATACAAGTCAAATATAAGAAAATCGATATATGTTGTTGAAAATATTTAATTTG
>VCCN01000607.1:4746197-4784355 GCA_006491835.1 Architeuthis dux
GTTTTGAACAGAACGGAAAATTTTGGAACCAATTAATCGCACTATTCAAGGTATTTGCTGTATATAAAATGTGTACTTAATAGTCATATGAGGAACTTCAGAGCGAGCAAATAACTTGGGAGTGTGAATTAGAGCAATGAATTAATTTTGCCAGTCAGAAGTCACAGCTTGATACAATTAAGGAAAAGGAGAAAAGCCAAAAGCCAGCATGCTTCAAAGGTACGAGCGGCGGCACAAGCAATAACAAAGGAATATTGCTGAATATTCAAGGCAAACACTTGAAATACTGGAAGTGCAAGGGAGCCAAGCGCAACATTTAGCCAAATCCTTGTCTATGGAGGTTTCATTAGGATTTTGCCTCTGGTTGGGTACAAATATAAGACCATACAGTTTGCTTCTGCTAACAAGTACTTTGAGAACTATTAGAAACCAAACTGTCACCAAAATTGTCAAAATAGGTTTCTTCAGTTTTTAAGTTGAACCGGCTGGCTATATTTAATGTATGTATCATGCATACAGGCTGCACCAATGGAGCTAGAAGGCTGAAAATTTAAACATTTACTCCTTATACTATACTTATATACCTTATACTTATACTTATACTTTATACTTATACTTATTACTAGAAGAAACTTTTAATTTGTTTTTTGAAAACTTCTTAGTGGGGGGTTCAATTGGCAATGTAAGTTTATGCTGAATTGATCCCTTAGTTTGTGTCCGTTTGTTTTTTGAAAATTCAGACTTTTTTTAGTGATCACTGGCCAACAAAAAGCAACTTATTCATTGATCACCCTTTTTTCCAACAAGGCATGCTGCCAAAAGACGTTTCTATTGAGAGACGAACCAGAACTATTCCTGTCATGAAATACATAATACAAGACAATACCAATAATAGGCAGTGATATAATTTTGTCACTGCTAAGGGTTAAAGAGTAGGAGTGGACACCAATAATCTTATAAATGGTACAGATAAGTTATCATTATCAGGTGTTTAGTCTCATGTTCCAATCATGGATTTTCATTATAGGCAAACCTACAAGTATTGCATTGTTCATGCGAATATTATTCTATGTATTATAAGTTTAAATACTACTGCTGCTTCTGTCTATCAATTGTTATCATGCTGTGTGAACTAAAGATGAAGGGTGTGTGGCCACACCTCACTGACAAATAGAGAATAGAGGAGTGGTGACAATGACATAGCTGATTAGGATGTAGTTACCTACTTTGGATCCCAGTTCTCCCATAACACACACTATACTGGACAAAGGTAAAGAGGCAAGGTGCATATGGATTCATCAACTAATCCAACAGCCATACACTTATAACTAGTCAATAGAGGAAAGGGTAACAGCTTATCAAACGAGAAGTGAAGCAGAACTGACATTTTTTGTCTTAAATAATTAATAACCTTACTGTTGCTGTCAACAAGCAAAAAACGCTTTACTTACAGTAAACATATGTGAGTAGATGTAAGTGGGTGTATATATGCATAGAAACACACACAGGACTTCTCACCTCTTGGGACAATCTCACAAGAAAACCTTACTCTTTTCCTTTTCCAACTTTACTTTGTCTGTCCTGTTCCCTACAATATTGATGACAGCAATATTGACAATGTAACATAATGTAACTGACAATGGCAAACAATGAGAAAATTCTTATCCTTTTTATTTGGGAGATAAGAATATTCATTAATTAGGATAGATATAGTCAGGAGAGCAGATTCAGTTAAAGCTGGAGAGAATGGTGTGGGGTGGGGGTGGGGGTCTGCAGTAAAAGAAAGAATACATTTCCATAGAGCCAAGTGCTAATCCTGGCTTCACAGCAGCAGTGGTGGTGGTGGTGGCAGTAGTAGCATACATCAGAGTTTCAGATAAAAAAAAAAAAGATAAATAGATTAAATTAAATTCTGACTATATGAATTTATTGAATTTCAATGCAATGATGTCAGCAGCAGCCATGGATGCTGGCGGTGAGTAAGAAGATGGCCTTCACCAATCTAGTAGGTTGCCAATAGGGTGTGTGTATGTGTGGGTACCACATAGATACGCCTGTGTGTATGCGTGTATAATATATATATATAGTCAGTATAATACAGATATGAATGTATGTTGTGAGTGTATGCTGTATAAGTAGACCTGTGGGTGTAGTATGGACAATTCTGCTTACACAAGTATAATAGGTTGCTAGTAAGTCATATATGTAGTTGAGTGGTGTGTATGTGCATATAAGAGCGAGAGAACAAATAATATGCATAATGTAGTTATACATCCTAATTAAGAACATATGTAGTGTATGCATGTACTTTGTGAATGTATGTATGTATATATATGTATGTATGCATGTATGTATGAAATCAAAGCTAATCATAGCATACTGACAAATGTACAATTGAAATAAAATTAGCAATGGACAATATACAAAAATAAAACAATTATTAAAGATTATATATATATATATATATATATGCAAATATATAAAAATTGAGACTAAAAAAGAAAGAAATCTCGTTTTTCTTTCAGCTCACTGAGCAACATGACCAGTGATGTATAAGATGGGATGTGTGGAAGGAGGATTTCAAGTTAGGGTGGGGTAGATCTTTCCTACTTATGAGCTGGCTTGCAAAGAAGATGAAAAAAGATGCTTTTTGTGCCAGAATTGTAGAGAGAATTGCGGCATCTTGCTTCCAATGAGTGAATAACAGAAGTTGAAGTATCCTGGGGGAATGCATCCTTTCTCTACAAGAAAGGGCCAACTGACCCAAACAAAGTTGTTCACAATGGAATATCTAAGTAAATTATATAGGCTTATATATTCACTTATCCTCCAGGAGTTCAGAACAGGCATCAATCATTTTGTGTTTATGTTGTTCCATCATAGAAGCATACTCTATCAAATCCCAGAGGTCTCTGCCAAGCTGTAAGCAATGCCCATTTATCCAGAATAGAATACTAAGACTTTGATTTTGTCTTGAAACTTTTTTTTCCACATGTGTACATGTTATGAACTCGGTGGTTAGGAAATTGTATACTGTAAACCCTCTTATTAACAGACCTCTTATCACCGGATTTGGGAAATAACGGACAAAATCTGTTCATTGCGAATATTGAAAAATTGAAATTGCCAGTCTTGGCCGTTAGTGTGTAAAGTGACCGGTAGGTGGCAGACACGGCACTGCTTCATGCATAGTTGTCAGATATGTCCAATTTCAGACATTGTATCCATTTTTAGCCCTGTATGTCCGATTAAAATTTAAATCAATTGAATATCCAAAATTGTCCAACTTAAGGCCCCACATAAATTCAGATTTATATTTCCGAAACCAAAAGCTCTGTATACAAACCATCCTTCAGAAAACTATTATTTAGGTTCATTAATTGTATTTAGTTATTAATTTTGATTTTGTCTCAAAGTAGAAAGATAGAAAGGTTGATACGTTTGAATTACAATATAAACTACAATCTTATTGCAGGTGCATATTAAGATCAAAATAGCAAGAATTTTCCTAGAGAGTGTCTTCATTGTTTAAGTCGCACAAAAACAATAATTGGTGCATTTAATTTTCATTTTAGTTTTTCAATTTCTAACAGATATATTGTTTATTTGTTGAAAAAAGGGGGGGTGATGGTGTGAATGAAAGTTATATATTTCTGTCCAAATTGTCCAGTTTTTAGAACATCTGCGTCCGATTTTGAGAAAACTAATTAGGCAACCGCGTTCATGACTTTACCTTCTTTATTTGCACTCTCAGTGGAGGCAGTATTTACTAATTTGCCCCCTTCATGACCTCAGGATTTATTGTGCTTTCATTTACAATGGCTTCCAAACAAAGAGGTGGTACTGGTATTACCAAGAAATGAGTGGTGTTATAAGTAAATAAAATTAGTCTCATTTCCCTTATTTATAATTATTTTATATTCTCTTACAATGTTAATTATATCTATGTACTGTGTCATGTATACATTAGTACCATTTTTATGTCTTTTTTTACTATTTTGTTTTTTTATACATAATTCGGTAATACCGGAAAATCAGCATTAACGGACACCTGCTCCCCCTATTAGTCCGTTAATAAGAGGGTTTCCAGTAATATATATTAGCTGAATAATTGCCCTTTTTAAGACTTGGAAGAATTTCAAGTTCATATGAGTGGCCACGCATGGTAAGTGCCCAATGAACCATTCCTTAAAAAGTTGATATTTTTGTTATTTCTAGAGCTAAAATGCTCTTTTTTTTTCTGTTTTGAAGCTTGAACACTCTATGAATCAGAATGAAGAGTGTTCAATCTTTTAAAAAAACTGAGCATTGCAGCTCTAAAAATAACGAAAATATCAATTTTTTAAGAATGGTTCATTGGACATTTACCGTGCATGGCCACTCATATATATTTAACTTTATTTTTAACCAGTTAAAAAGCAATCATAGGCAGAATAAGGAGATAGATGACATGAATCAGATTAGAAACCAGAAAAGACTTTATAGTGATAGCTAGTTTTAAAAGAATCTATTTTTTTGTTCATGTACGAGTTTAGATTAAAAGAAATCTTCTTGTTGACCTATAAATACCAATTCATTTTACTTCTGTGATTATTTCTATTTCCTTATTTATGAAGTCTAACAAGTCCTAACAAAGTTTATTTGAAAATTTTCTTTTAATTCATCTGATTTGTCAGCCAGTGGAATCGAATCGTTTATAATGTTGATATTAGAAACCGTCAACCAAAACAGTCACCAAAACTGTCAACATAGGTTTCTTCAGTTTTTAAACTGGTCTGGCTGGCTATGTATGTATCAAACGTACAGGCCACACCAATGGAGCTAGAGGGCTGAAAATTTCAACATTTACTCCTTAATATGTCTAGTTCTTTTTAAATTCCCCCATGAATAGGTTTTTAGAGGGGGGCCAATTTGCAATGTAAGCTTATGTTAAATTGATCTCTTAGTTTGTGTCCGCTTGTTTTTTGAAAAATAAGATTTTTTTTTAGTGATCACTGCCTAACAAAGGCGAGAGAAGTAACTTATTCATTGATCACCCCTTTTTCCAATTTTTTAATTGATCATCCCCATAACATGGCATGCTGCCAAAAGATGTTGTGCATGTGACGGTTTCTATTAAGTGACTAACCAGACCTGCATTTGTATGCTTTTATTACTTCTCCCAGTTCTCTATTTTTCAAAAGCAAACTTAATTCTGCACACAAAGTAAAAATGTTTTCCACTCCAAAGAAATGTTATTACTATAGTAACTGAAAATGTTGGACTTGTATTTCAATCTCCTCAAGTTAGCAAACCCTGTTAATCCTAACAAAAGAAAAAACTATGGTGTTCAAACCAAACCAGATGGATCTATTCAACTAAGGATAATAATCAGTGTGTAACAGCAGAAGGTAATGGGAAGCTCCTTCAATATTGTGCAAAGAGCAACTAAAGGTTGTTTTTTTGCACAATACTGAAAGTGCTTCAGTGAACTATATGGTCGAGAGAAATCCCTTGCCATACCAAGATAAAAATAAGCAAAAATCTTACCTCAAAACAAGAAAAAAAAAGTTACGCTTCAATGCAGGTCCAGCCAAGCTCGTTATGGGCCCTAAGCAAAATTTGATTTGGGGGCCCCCCACTGCCTTGGCGTCATAAACACTATTGACTCTTGCTGGCCCTCTGGTGGCCACGGGGCACTAAGCAGTCGCTTAGTTCACTTATGCCGCAGGCTGGCTCTGCTTCAATGGTTAGCTTTGTACTTGTAAATATGTAATACCCAAGCGGGTATAATTGTTACAATGGTATTTAGGCACCATCACGATGGGAGACATATTTTCCCTAATTTAGATTAGGAATATTCTATTCCTATAGATCTTCATTGCAATATATTTTTACTGTTAGATGCCCTTCCACTGGGCTTTCATCAGGTATAAATATTCATTTGCTTTAATATGGTTTCTTGCTTTGTCACTACTTATATGAATCATATAGCTGTAAGCATAATTTCCTTGTGTGCTGACAAACATACAGAAGACTGTTCTTTTGAATCCAATGGATATATCTTTGTCTGGGGAGGAAGTAATGAAGAAAGTGAGCATCTAATATTATAGAGAATCTCATAACGATCTGATCTCTGATCTTCCAAAATCTTCAATGTGGAAAATGAGGTATGCGATGGAGAGCAAACAAAAAGCATTGGAAAAAAATATTGTAATCTCATTATTATGATTCTGCTGATAATTTATTCTTACTCACATCCTTCAGTTAGTGGGGTAGCCTAACTGTAACATCATTAAAACAGGATGACTTAGTAAAAAAGGCCAAAAGTATTGTTAATTATGTACAATAAGTGGATTCTAGATATCATTTTTGCAAAACATACAAAGTTCATCAAAACATTTTTAGGAAATATTTGAACTATTAATGAATAGATAATAGTGAAATATTAGTCAACTGGAACAACAAGTAATAGATGCAACAACCGATACATGATACATGAATATGACTTTTTTGGCACACCAATGATTATATTGATTATGCAGTATCTTTTCTTTTTGTATTCTTTTTGTGTTGACAAATATCTTATGAACTAGACTTTTCTGGCTACGTCTCATGAACAGAAAAAGAAGCAAACAAATGAGTGACAATGCATCAGTCGTTCGCAAACCTCAATCACTTGACCCCTCAAAGTTTTCATGAGCAAGGACAAAGATAATTGGCAACAATGATTTTATTGCAAAGTCTCATATCACGAAAGTTAAGTTTTTCTTGCTTGAGATGTATGGAAGTAAAATATCCAAATTAATAGGAGGAAAAATAACAAACATTGAAAAACTTGGAGAGCAATCTCCCTCTTTTATGACAAGGACATTGGCAAGATTTTGAAGATGAGCTAAAAATGTATACTTTTTCTTCTGAACTCTACTCTCAGTGGGGTAGCCTAACTGTAACATCATTAAAACAGGATGACTTGTAAATGTTATTATTGACTATGATTTCTTGCTTTGTCACTACTTATATGAATCACATCTTAAAGATTCAGATCCTCAATAATCGCAGTTTAGCATACACAATGTGAAAATCTGATTAATTGATGTACATCCACACATCACACATATATAACATACTTTAGATCTCAGTAAATTATAAATACATTAAATACTCAAAAAGTTAATATGGCTGAGATGGTAAAAAGCTGTTAATATTTAGGATAGGCTGAATCAGATTAGATCATATATACATAAATTTAAATCCAACTGCAGATTAGTGTTTATTTATGTAATTATTTTATATACAAATATATATTTGTAATAATTCTGTTTTGAGTCTTTACATAACATAATATTCTTTTCCAGCATTGCACCATATTGATATATGTATTTGGAGGGAGGTGCAGCATAACTGTTATAAAAATAGTTTTGGATAAAATATTGTGATGTAAAAAGTTAAGATGAAAATGTTAATGAGTACAAATTATTGTGTTGTAATTTATATTAATTCTACACTGATGCGACATAAATTCTATTTTTTCCTTTTCCTCCTCTGCTGGGAAGTGATTCAGATTACAGCCAATTCATTTGTGTTATTTTCTATACACTCTGGTATTACTGAATTCCTAAGAGTGTGGATTTATTGACTAGCATTTCACTCACCCACCCTTGTGCCTTTTCCGTGAAAGAATAAACTGAAAGTGTTATTAAAGCTGGTCTTTATTTGCGATTTCTCACAAAATGTGATTTCTCTAATTACAAATTGTTGCAATGATAAAATCCATCAAGTGCAGGTGGAATGTTTCATTCAAACAGCAAAACAAATGCTGGCCTTAATTAATTAAATCATAAGAGATTCTGTTTAACATCTGCAGCATAGATAGATGCCATTGATAGAAAGATTCATCAAGCAATATTTAAAGTTCAGGTCTTGATTGGTTAATACTCTGATCATCATCAAGTGTGTGAAGTGTATTGTATTAAGGATCCATATTAAAAAATGGTGATTAATGAAAGCATTGGTGAATATATTGTAGACCAGTAGTTCTTGGAGGGGAGGGCATGCCCCTCCTAGAGAGGCGTGAGTAATTTCAACCAGGGGTGCACACCCGCAGGGGGAAAAAAAGAAAAGGAATTTCTCTAATTATTTTGGGAATTCTCTTAACAAGTGATATCATGATTAATATATTTAAATTCTTTTTCTTTACATATTTGCAGCACCCATTTCAAATTAATGATTTGCTTGTAGATACCGGCGTGGTGGTAAAAAGAACCACTGTTGTAGATTTAATCACAAAATCTAAACATGATAGTGATGAGGGAAATATTATCCTTAAAAGAAATATTCTAAAAAGAATTTCTTACTTCAAAATAACTATATATTTAACAAAGTAAGCAATCTCTATATAAGTAGATAGAGGTATTTTCTATAGTTTTGAGAAGGGTCATTAATATTCAAATGAATCTTCTGACGATTGAACTCCTTCTTGTTTGTGTTGTAAACACAATGTTTCGGCTGATCCATTCTTCGGCCTTCTTCAGGTGTAAAATCCGAGTGTGATGGGTTAAACAGTACAATTTTATATTATATTCTACTCTTATTCTTCAGTGTATCTTCAAGAATTTAATATAAAGGACTTTATATTAATCAGCAACAATACAAAGAGTCATATTACCACCTTATTATGAAGGGCATCATTCTTTTTTTTTAATTTCAACATTCAAATGGTTTTTATTCATCACCAAATCTGACAGCTTTTTTAATATCTTGTATTTCTAGTATTTCTCATACAGAAAAAAAAATCAGAATTTAAACTAATCCACCTTTTTAGTACCATGTCCGTAAGGGTCTGCAAGGTACATTTGCACCACTATAGAAAAGTACTACAACTCATTTAATCTACTCGTTTACAATAATAAAGTAATATAAGTAATCTACTTAAAAAGACATCTCTGAAGAATAAAAATTCCCAATTTCGAAACTTTGTTTTTGTATAACTTTTGATTCCTTCTGGCTATTAAGAAAAAACAAAATGTTTTCTTATTCCCAGTCCATGCTCTTTCAGAATATGCATTAATTGGGGTCCTACAACCCATGGAAAATCAGAAATAAAGAGTATGCCTTCGCCAAATACATTTGTGCCCACTCTCGTAAATATATCCTTTTGCAACCCCTGGAAAAGTGGCAGCAGAAACCCATGGATATGACCCATCATGACAGAACCAAATATAACAGCATGACCCTTGATGAATATCCCTTGGTCACAAACCACTATAACAATATCATCTATGGGGAGTTGATGCTATCATATTCTATGTCTGATAAGCATCAGATATACCAATGTATTTTAGTGGCCTGTCTTCATCCATCAGACCAAATCATAATCACATAGGTTTTTAAATAACTACAAACACACTACTCTTAGGTTACCCTAAACCAACTGCAACTTTTTCATATCTTCAGCTTCAAGTTTCATTGTTGAGTTTTAGTTTCTTAATGACTTCATTACCACATGTTGCATTGATCCATGGTCTGCAATGGATTGGACAGATGGAGAAACCCAAGACAAAACAAACTTAACAGAAGTATATTTATTCAATCGACTATGAAGTACTCTGGACAGACACCCATCACCAATGTCTCAGCTGTTAAAATATTTTTTTCTGAAGGAGCAGTGTATCTTCAAGAATTTCTTTCTTTGTAGCAATCCATCTCATGTGGGTAATTAATTCTCTTTAAATCATGGGATACACCTCACTGCCTGCCTATAACAACATATTCATGTGCGTTAGTTTTGCACATGATATCTAACAGTTAATTTATTAGAATGTGTATGTAAGCAGCAATTGTCATGTGTACAAAAGGTGTCAAAGTTTCTCCAGGCCAGCTACTCGTCTCATAACATTAAGTGATCCATCCTCTAGGCAGGACAAAATGAAGTGCTCTTCTTGACAAGGCTATCAACTCCTTTATCAAAATTCACTCATGAATATTAATGAACCATTATGTCATGGAGAATTCTGAGAACCTTTCTGCTAACAATTCCCTGCACCAAAAACACATGTTGTTTGTTGACCCTTGGGTCATAGCCAAAAATGTGGATGTGTGTGAATCTTTTAAACTACATTTCACATTCAATATATTCAGGTGATAACCTCACTGTGTTAAATTATTTTAAAACACATTTTTTTCTTCAATGAAAATATAAGATGACAATAAAAACCACAAGTGAGAACAACAGCTATGAGCAAATAAGAAAGCATGACTTCAATGTAAATGAAAAACTAAATGGCAAAGAAATTAAAGAAACAAAAAATATTGTAAATTACTTGGATAATAACAAACATAAATACAGCCTTAAGTACATTTAATCTTTGTGTACAAAGAAGTATATAGTTGTAATTATATGATGTGAAAGTTATGTACCAAATAAACAGATTAAAATTCTTCAACAAATCACTCGTGAAGCACCTGGTGGTGTTCCCAAATAGAAACACTATCACTCTGTAATAAATCCTAAACACTACAATGCACAATGTGCATGGGAGACATGACATGGTTATTTGTACTTCTCATAAGGTCAGCAAGGGTATGGTTATAGCAAGCAGCATGAGATTCTACTGATGTTATGGAAACATTTCTTTCATCAGTTTATGAAAGGACAAAAAATGGCTTTGTTGAACCTAACTTGCCAGTTGGGGAAGAGGTAAAACATACATAACCTAGTTTTATAGTTGTTACTTCTTAGTCAGATGGGTCATTTACCCCCAGAGATTCAATTGATAGATTTGAAAGGAAGCAGATGTAAACTGGGCATTGATTTTTAAAATTTAACTCCATTTGCATTAAAACACTTTTTGCCAATATACATATCATTTGCTTACTAACCAAAACAAAACAAATCAAGTAACTGTTATTTCTAACACAATATTTTGTGGAAAATAGCTTAGTTTTCCTAAATTCATTATTTGCATCAAATAATTATTCTAGAAGTAGACAGATCTTTTGGTTTAATTTGAAGTATTTTGTTAAGAAATTTATGATAATAAACTATTAATACACATGGAAGTTAGTACCTTGCAGATTTTAGTGCAATATTCTAATTACAATCACTCAAAAACTTATGAGTTTTAAGGTTTTTTTGTGCTTTAAGAGATATTTTTGCTAGCAGTTAAGAGAAAACAGAAAAATATTATTGTCGATGTCGAGGATGCATTCCAATTTTGACTAGCAAAATTTGGGAAAATAAAAAAATAAAAAATTAGGATAGGCCTATGAAAATAGTAACTTTTGGTCTATAGGATGCAGAATAAACTTTTAGTACTTATTTTGGGAAAAAAATAATGTCTTCAATGCTGGGAAATATAGTATTTTATCAAACATTTACACTAACATAACATTAAAGGGAAGAAGGAAAATATTGCATAGAGAAAAAGAGAATACACTTCCCCTTCTCATTTTAAAAGATTGAACAAAACATAATAAAAAAAAATAATAACTGATAATTTTAGATCTTTCTAACAACCATTCCTCTAAAACAAAAATAGAATGGCAGAGAAACAAAATATTACAAATATTTAAAAAGTTGCCTGAAAATGTGTGAACATTATCATGTGCTGGTGTGAAAGTAGATCTATGATTAGAACATCTAACATGTCAACATGATCCCATAGAACAAAAGACTTGAACACTTTAAATCATAAATTCAACTTGAGATTCGGACTCCTGGGACTTCTCCCTTTTCTCTTTAATCTTTTCTCTTCCTCATAATCTATTTATCTCAAATGAAACCAGTTTAAACACATAACTGCTGAATATTGCTGGTATACATGGGGGTTGTTGCTATAGGGATGAAAAGAGAAATTTAATTGTAACACCAGAGAGAGGAATGAGAAACTATTATATTTTCTAAGAGAGAAAAAATTGAACATTGTTGTGAGGGTCACATTAAAAGTATTCTCAATGTAACACATTCTAGGGTTAAATTATACTTGAAATAGACTTTCTTTTGACAGCAGTTAATTGCGTCATTAAGCCAGCTTCAGTTTAGTTGGGCTGGGATTAAACTAATAAGAAAACTGGTAGTTAAATTTGGTATGTCCAATATCAGAATAAAGATTATTTTTAAAACCATCTTTTCACTTAGGCTGTTTCATGCATTTGCTACTCTTGTTGAGAAGAAATTTTTTCTAACATGAGTGGAGGTCTGAATTTGTAGTTTATGGATGTGTCCTCTGGTTTTACTGCACATAGATGAAGTCAACATTTTCTTATCAGGGCATTTTGAGCAATGAACGTCAGTATCCACTCTATGTATGTTGTTCCGGATTCTATAGACCTCCAGTAGGTCAGCATGTTTTCTTCTGTATTCAAGGGTGTTTAGATTAAGTTGTTTTAATCTTTCAGTGTAAGAATATAAAATGTAAGCAAGTGGTCATTCTTGTTTCATGAAGATGGTTTATCTCTTATAATATGGAAAACTGAAACAGCAAGAAACTCATGTAAGTAGAATAAATAGGTTGTTTCACATGAAATGGCCAATTATAAATAGGAAAATACATTTTTAAACATAATGTTATATCCTTTAAACAAAATAGGCTCCATTTGATTATAGGGTTTCACAATGGGTTTGTGATGAAAATATCCCATTTTTATAAAACTGTCTACTTTTAGAGGCTAGAAAATCTTTGGAAGCCAAAATAATAGCTCTCTTATTGTTGAATAGTTTATCTCAGATGAAAAGCTGAGTTAAAAAGATTATAGTCGTTTGGGGATAAGTTGAGTAATCTAAGTGCCTTGGCTTTGTTACAATGATTTGTAAGACATGGGGTCTGAATAAAGGTATGGACAAATTCTGCTAGATCTCATGTTTCACAAAGCTGAGGTACTTAGGATATGAAGTTTTAGAACATCCTTCATACTCAGGTGAGCATGAAAGATGTTAAATCTTATGTATTTAATGTTCCTATTTCATGTGTAATTAGAATGAGTAAATAAGAAAAAAATACTTATAAGAGATGATTAATATAATCTTTTCATTAATAGCTAAGGGTCCAATCTTACAATCTAGCTAATTATTTAAACAGGTCTTGTTAGTCTCTCAATAGAAACCTTCACGTGACCAACATCTTTTTGCAGCATGCCATGTTGGGGGTGATCAATTAAAAAATTAGAAAAAGGAGTGATCAATGAATAAGTTACTTTTCTCACCTTTTGTTGGGTTGTGATCACTAAAAAAGTCTGAATTTAAAAAAAAAAACAAGTATGAACACTGCCGGACACAAACTAAGGGACAAATTTAGCATAAACTTACATTGTAACCCCCTCCCTAAAAACCTGGGGGAGGGTGTTTAAAAAAACAAAACAAAAAAAATTTTTTTCTAGACATAATAAGGAGTAAATGTTGAAATTTTCAGCCCTCTAGTTCCATTGGCGTGATACATACATAGCCAGTGAGCCAGACCAACTTAAAAACTGAAGAAACATATGTTGATGTTGACAGTTTCTAATAAAAAGAATGCAAATGTATATGTATATACCACCTTATAAATGTTATTGATATGCACCAATTCTAAGAGATTATAATTTTATTGCCAGATTCCCAGCAAAGCTCAAGTGATAAATTAATTTATCAATTAAGGTTTACAAAACTTATATATCCAGCTATAGTCATTGAACCATTAGCCTTATGATGATCTAATGTAGTGTTTCCCAACTTTTTCAGACTACCACTCCCTTTTAGAGTACAGGTATACCTTGATTAGTATGGTTAATCTGTTCCAAAATATTCTGTACTGTTCAAAACTGCATTGTTCAAGGTCTTATCATAATTTAATGTGTTTTTGTTTCCAGTTTATACTTACAGTTACATTAATTTGTACAGCAATACCTTAATTGTACTACATCAAACCGCGCACTAATTGAAACCGCACTATTCAAGGTATTCTTGTAAATCTTTCATCAATGCCCCCACCTCCCTTAAAGTCAGTCGATAATGACTAAATTCCGATAATTTTTTTCCTAAATTTCTTTTTTATAACCAAAAATATAATTGTACAAAAGTATCTAAAAGTACTTGATATAAAAAATTAATACGAAGGATGGGCCTGATGCGATGAGACTAATTTTTCCACATCCGGTTCAATATTAGTAAGCAGCATCCTTAAATTGCCTTGTCTTCCAATGCCCCCCTACCACCCCTTTCCTTCCAGTACCCCCTGGGGGGGTAGTGCCCACTTTTGGAATCAGTGATCTAGAGCTAGGACAACAAATTTGATGCTTTCTGATTGATATTGCTAAATACATAAAGTGAATTGGTATCCTCAGACTAAGTAGCCAAGTGGTCGTGTTACCAAACATGGATCGATGAGTTCCAGATCATGAAGCCACAGTTAATGTCTTTAAATAAAAACTGATAGCTAATTTGATTGACATTCACTGAGAATTTTCCAAAGCTAAATGGTCCTGTGATACTGAATATCATTACTTTTCGTATTGAAAAAGTTTACTTGGCCAATACATAGCAAATAAGATTGTTCTTTTTTGATCCGATAAATCTACAGACGAGACAAAAAGGTTCCTTCTTGCCCAAATTCTCTTTTGTGCTTACTCACTTTACATAAAGTCTTACATTTCCAAAAAAATCAAGATGTCGTATTTAATGATTATATGTCTGCTCCTATTATAATGTGACAAACAGCGTGATTATATTAATGAGGGATGGCAGTAGAAAGAACTTAATGGTCACAGTTTTTGACTTTGAGAAAGTCTGTGGAACCAGCATAGCCATTCTAATGGATAATGACAGACACACATACACAGAAGTGGAAGGGGGAGGTTCAAATAACACAGGTGGCGGATGAGCTACAAGAGATGCCATTCACTGATTTCCAATGTAAACTCCATTCTAATATCCTACTAACATTTCCTATTTAATTAAATGCTTGATGTTCTGCTGGTGGCTATAGATAGCAGCAGCAGCAGCTGCACTGGTGTTGGTGGTGGTGGTGGCAGTATTTCATGTTAAGGAAAGATATGAACACTTCAATCAAAAGACAAGAGGCATTTTTTCTGTATGTATGTGTGTGTGTGTCTTTTCATTTAATTTTTTCCTTTTCATCCTGCAGATTGTCAAGGGAAGCAAACTGTGAAGAATCACCATAGCTCTAGTTGCCCTCACAGTCTTATGTTGGTTGATGTTAACAGAAATTGTTATGCACAAGAGATCCTTCTGGCTTGAGACTCATTTAATGACAAAGAATAATCAAAACCGATATTGATTTTTTTAATTGCTTTGTATTAAAAACTAAAATAGACAAACACAGATCAAATAGGCATTGTCAGATTAAGGTTGTGTATTTGAATTCTAGATATGACCAAACCATTATTGATATAGGAAAATGATAAGACTTCAGATAATTGGTAAAACAATCTATGCTGAGTGACTACATGTACCTAAGACTACTTTTGTCTTTCAAAAAGCAAGTTTGGGTATGGAATTTCAAAAATTTAGTGGAAGGACAATATCAGAGCAGATATGTACATAGTTATTAGGTAATTTATCTGCGAAGCTGCTTGCTTAAAGTAATCATCATATTTATCTACCAAGTCACTCCGATTTCCACTGACCCATTAGAATATGATGATTTGAGGTTGATAATGAAAGGGAGGTAAGATATTTAAATAAACGATCCAGAACTGACAGCAGCTTAAAGAATAGGAGACTTCTTAGATTTATATCAAGACTGATATACAGTGAAAAATCCTCTTTCCAAAGCATGTTCCTTTTTCTGGTCAAGATCTACATGATTGCTAATCCAAAGTAATGTGTAATTTTTTTTTATACATATATGCAAATTTGACATATGGTCAATGGTGAACATATTATCATTATTAAAAGAACAATAAAAAGGCTATCATAAACCAAAATTTGAAATTTTTAAAATGTCCGATCACACTATTTTTGAATGTGGATAACTAATATGGCTTCCTATAGGTACAAGCGATTGCAATGGACTATGTTGACAGCGGCCGGAAATCATTAAAATTTTGAAATGCTTTTATTCAATGGTTTTTTGTTTATAAAATTAGTGTAAAAATATTTTTTCCCCCTTTCACTCAATGGATTTTTGTATCTTGCTGATATCTGCCCAGCACACATATGTACACACACAAGAGAATACAAGAACATATGCATTACCAAATCTCTCTCTCTCTCTCTCAATACATGTGTGGTTGAGCATGATTTTTTATGTGTATGTATATGTAAACTTGTACATATGTTCCAGTATGAACGCAGAGGAAAAATATGTATTAAGGCACACAAATGCCCATGCTTATACATATACACATGCAAATATATAAACCTATAAACACAATGTATACATACACAAAAAGTAGAAATATTCATGCGCATATACATACACACACTTATACAAATGTTTGAGTATGTGTGTGTATATGTATATATACATATATATAGAGAGACACACACACACATATATATATGTACACGTATACGTACACGTACACACACAGACACACACAAGCAATCATGATTATAACATTTACATCAAATGCAATGATCATTAGTAAGTAGCTTTATCTTTTGAATATAACAAGCTGACGCCAGGTTATAATACTTCATTTCAGCTCTAATTTCAGGGAATTAATTTTTTTTCTTTAGCTGGGAAAACTTGCACACCAAACAGAGTGGAAGAGAGAGAGAGAGAGAGGGGGGGAGTGAGAGGCGAGCAGCACAGTATACAAATAATCAATATATCTTCTATTAAAATCACCAGGAAACCTTGGAGGTAGGGAAAGAAAATAAATAAAAAATTAGAAATAAAAAAATTTATAAAGAGAATGAGAAGAGAATTTTTCATTCTCAACTTAAGCAGCCTTCTACTCCTCCTCCTCCCCTTTTCTCCTCTTCCTCCTCCTCCTTCTTCTCCAAACTAACTGTGACCTCAATTTAAGCTGAAACATATTTGCTGCTTGCTTGAAATGACTCCACTCCAAGACACAGAAAACAGGAAGGAAAGAAGGGAGGGTGGTGATTTGTAACCACCATGGATGGATGGATGGATGGATGGTGGACAGAGAAGTAGCCAGATTCTGAGTGGAATAGAGTTGACAGTTGCTGTCATCTTGCAGCCCATAGCAAAGAAGGGTGGCAAATTAGGGATCTAATGCCTGTAGCTATATTATAAAGCATTCCCGTTTCTAAGATATACAGAGAAAAGGAGAGAAATAGCAGATAGATACTGTGAAGCCTAAAAGAATAAGATAATCACTAAATGTGTGGATTGAAAATTGATACAAACTGACACAGCCACTAACCTAAATTGAGATCCGAAAATTTATGAAAAAGCTACTGCCTAAAAAGACTTTTGAAAAATACACACTCATGTGCATGCATGAGGAAGCACTGGAAGGGAGGGGTCTGGAAGTCAGATTTCTTCATAGGAGGAATTCCAGTCGCCTAAAGCTTGAAAGCTGGCAATAAATAACGAAGAACATTTAAAAACGTCCTGACATTCCATGTTTTCATCAGAGACAAGCCATTAGCTATGAGTACATTCTAAATATCTAAATTGTAATTTGATGTCGATGAAAATAGGGTGTGTATATGTTTGATTGTAAGCTGGGTATAAATGCCATAGATAAATAATTTGTTCAGCTAAATACTAATATGGTCTATGCCAAAGGAGTAAAAGTTTAGAGTAGACGTTTAAATTTATAATGAATTTCACATATACGGATGGAATGACTCCCATATGGAGCAAAGAGGAAAAACAGGAGCCAGAGATATCATAGAATCCATTAGAAATCTCAAATGGCAATGGGCAGGCCATGTTGCAAGAATACCAGACAACCGCTGGACATCACAACTTACAACATAGATCCCCAGAGATCATATGCGGATATATGACCAGCAAAAATAAGATGGTGTGACGATTTAGACAGGTTCAAGAGATATTGGCGCTGTGATAGAAAGGTTTAGAGAATGTTGGCGAAAGTGGACGTCCAACGTTGGATGTTAAAAGGCTGATGATGATGATGATGATGATGATGATGATGATGATGATGATGATGATATAACAACATCAAGGCTAAAATCCAAACCGTTCTATTCCTAACATAACAGGTTGAAAGAAATATTTCAAATATCACACTCAAACAGATGGTAGCATCTCCAAAAAGTAAACATGCCTTTTTGTAAAAATCCCCATTCTCAAAATCTAGGCTCAAATGGTTGAAATGCCCAATCAGTTCAAGTATCTAGAATATTCGGAGTAGGAGCATATTCCACAATTTAATAAAAATGGCTAACATATAGACTTACATGATATAAAAAATGTAAGCATAAACATGTTAGATACACATGACACAAACCTTTAGATAATTAATAAAAGAGGAGCCGAAAATATAATTTTCATGAGAAACCATGATTATGTGCAAAGCAAATGAATGGTTTGATTGTGCTATTATCAGAGATGACAGTTATCCACTTGGTAAGGAAGCAACACTGACCATTTCCCTCGTAGGTATTTAGTTGCATAAGAGGAAGAGAATGAAGGGGGTACATTATTTCCCCCCATCCACACCACTCTCTTGAGGTGAGACCTACTTGTAACACTCTCACATGGCACTCTAACTTGCATAATTTTCTAGGGAGAATTTTCTCACCAATCTTCAGAGGGAGACAAAACCAAGTGAAGGACACAAGTATTATAATGCAGGAAAAGTGTCTCTTCTCATGAGAATACAAATAGTTTGAACCTTACCTGCTGTCAATAAAATAGATGAAAAGACTGCAACATGATCTTTTCTTATAGCACAGCATAATGAGTGACCAACTACTTAATTTAACACTTGCAAATTTGGCTCAGTAGTTGAACAGTGTAGTAGCGACTAAAAGATTTGAGATTCCATTCAAAGGTTTTGAGATTTATTACAGCATACTCACTAAGCAAAAGGAAAACTCAAGTGGAATCACAGTGATAAGAGCACTTGGTCAGTGGTCAGACTTATATATGAATGGACTAAAACCACGAACATTGCTACCAGTTGCAAGTAAAATTTGATGGATGAGTAGGGTGTGGTTCTATTTGGTAAGTAAAATTTATTACCAAATATTCACCTCCATAAAAGGAAGAAAACTAATTTTAAAAATCTTAAAAATATAAAAGGTCCCTGGCAGAAAACGGTTGAAGTAGAGAGGGAGAGAAAGAAAGAGAGAGAGTGGCAATTAGTTGTTTATTAGGACTGTTAACTCTGGGATACCTGATTTTGTTTTTATTCAAACCATAAAATTCTAAAAACGTTATATATTTTCAGTAATTACATGCCCAAGAACCTGTATAACAATTTTCATTCTAATCGGTCCAATATTTTTTGCATGTTGACATATGATTATTTACATATAAAATGTAAACAAACAATCGGATTGACCGTAAATCACCATTTTTCAATTCCTGGGGTTTTGTCAACATTATAGCCAAATCTCATCAAAATTGGTCAAGATTTGAGAAATTTTCCCAACTGTAAACAAAAACAACATTTTTACTTATAAAGTGTAAACAAACAATAGGATCAGCCATAAATCACCCTCCCATTCTCTCTCTCTTGAGGTAGACTCTCTCCACAAGCCTACATAGAAAATTTCTTTGAAATATATTAAGGAATATTAAAGTTATCCAATTGAGAAAAAGGATACAATGACGACGTCAGATAGTGAATGATAGTCCCCAGTTGCTTTTTTCCCCACTGGGGACAAAAATCATTTCTTAGTGGTCAGTATAGCCATTGTAAATCCTAATACCAACATAGCATGAATAATAAATTTATAGAAAAGGATACGTGCGGTATGAGCTCACTTGATAGATTTGACCATTTTTAAAAAAATTTCCCACATCTAATTAAAAGTATGTAAAAATTTCCTGGAATGTTGCTTTTATCAACGTCTAGGTCAATGGGTAATACAAAAAGTTTATTCGGTTTACTAAGTCAAAACAAAAGACAATTCTTTTACGACATTAACTTTACTGAAAGACCTATTTACTGCTTAGTTCCACTTGGTTACAGTACTTTTGTCTACATCACTTTAGCAAATATCAGTTTTGTCTAAATCACTTTGGTCTAAAATCACTTTTGTCCCCACAATATCTCCAAAAGTCATTGAAATTTTATATCTCTAAAATGTCATTGAAATTCTATATCTCTAAAATGTCATTGAAATTCATTGAGAACTTTTGGAGATATTGTTGGGGGGGTGGGTGATTTTAGACCAAAGTGATTTAGACAAAACTGATATTTGCTAAAGTGATGTAGACGAAAGTGCTATCTTTTGTTATCTTTCAGTTCATAATTCCTATTTTTTTTTATCTTTCTAAGCAAAGAACTGCACTTTTGACACATTTTCTCATTCACAATAAACTAAACTGCATAAATTTTTTTTGTGTTTGTGTTGCATTTTTACTTTTTTTTTAAATAAAAAAAACCCTTAAAATTCCAAAGATTTTACTTTTCTTCTTCCAACTCCAATTTTAGATCCAATAAGCAAAACCATGCTAATTTAAAAAAACAAATGCTCTCTGACAATACAATCAAAAGCAATCCTTTGAATGAAGTTAGTTAAAACTAAATTCTCCCAATGCCATCTAACAGCAAAAACAGAATTGACTTTTTGGCCAACCCAATATATTTGTGATTGCTGTTTTTTCAAATTTTCAAACATAAATGATATATAACTATGTATATACGGGTCTGCTCGGAGAGTGTAATCGTTAGCACGTCTGTCTCACATGCAGAAGGTCCTGGGTTCGATTCCCAGTATGAGTGAAGAGTGTGGAAAACTCTTCATAAAGACAAATTTCCTAGTGCACTTGACAGTTAACTGTGTACACTCAAAGTTGTGTGATTAGGGTGGAGGTATGCCTTCAGTGGACCTGCATCCTGCCAAGGTCATAAAAATTTGTAGGAATAAAGGGAGGGGGGCAAAAGGGGCATTTGCCCTTCCTTAGATCAGGCCTTCTCATCGAGGGCGAGTGGGGTTGAATGTTGAACCTTATAGAGGCCAGTATGAACAGTAACAGCTTAGGACGAGTTACAGCTTGGGTACTCTCTAGTCCTTTACCTGACAACCAACATCTGGATATATCTTTTTGTGCCTCCAGAATATATCCTTTTGACCCTACCTGGAAAAGTGGTAGTGGACGCTCATGTAGTGAGTTTGATTAGTGTGGAGAAAGAGTCGCAAGTTCAATCCCCACATTTTACTATAGTATATTCAATATATTTAAACAGCAACTTTTTTCCAGCAATCAAAGGGTTTTTACAAAGTATTAAGGTGAACAAATGAAAGTGGGTTATGACTCATTCACCAACTTCTTCCTGAAGAGATGAGCAAATATAATCAAAGTAATTTCCTGCAATTCAATTGACTATTATCAATTAAAGAAAAAATCCATGTTACGCTGAATTTTAACCGAGGTTCAGACACTCATAATATGCCTATCCTTTTCCCTTTTGTGACTTTGCCAACAGTGGTTTTCAAGTTATCCCTAGAACAGCAATGAGGGGATGATGACCACAACTTGATGCTTAATCTAAAACAGTCGTCTTCAAACTTCAACTACTCAGGGAACCCTTTCCAATAATTACATTTTCTAGGGAACCCCTTCAAAAAACAACTTTCCCTTATTTACATATGTATGTAACTATTGTGTTTTGGCATTGTTTATGGAATTATCTGAATGTTTATAAACCCAAATGTAAAAACCATGAAGTAATCGTTTATGTAATGACAAATTATTAGGCATATTGCGAAAATGTCACTTTGTTTTGCAGAATCCCTGTGGTTCCGCAGAACACAGTTTGAATACTGCTGATCTAAATAAAGACCTGCTTTTATGCCCCCTACCATCAAAATGCAACAATCTATTTAATCATCTTCTGTATCTGTGTATCCTTTACTAAACAACCTTTATGTAACTGGAGTATGTGTCCAACTGTGCAACTTGTACACATCTGTTATGATCCTAAACTGATTGATACAAATTTCAGCACCTTAGACTCAACTGTGAAGTAAATCTTGTCAGATGAAAATGGAGGCAAATCTTAAAACTGATAACAATGTTGCACGCTGAACTAACCTCTAGTTGGAATTTTTCTCCAGAAAACACAATACGGTAGATTTCCTTTAAAAGGACATTTGAAAGCAGAAGTTCTTTTAAAGTATGTTGCATATGTTTGGCAAAAATTAAAGGATTTGACAAAAATATAATATTTGTATTCTGACACTTCATTAATGATGAAAAATGTTACAAATACAATCATAAAAACATTTATCAATTCTAATATTATATAGGCTTGAATCTTAGCTATAAATTATGAGAAATATACTGTATACATTCATGTACAGGTCGAGTTTTGAAGACCAAATCTTTAGGCAAAAAAAATATACACGAGTAATAACATAATGGGAAGGACTAGGAGCAACCCTTGGCTTTAAAAAAGATTAATTAATGATTTTGTGACCATAAATCAACCTATACACAAGATTGACTTATACACGAGTATATACAGTATCTATTTCTTCATTGCTCAAGTTTTATAAATACCTAAAAGTATCACAGTGAGAATCATATCTAATAAAGAAAAGTGACTAATTCTTCAATCAGCTACGACACTAATGTGACTGGTTCAAGATTAGTAGCTTGACTTTTCCTTTAACAAATATTTCACAATTGATACACATACAGCAATCAGTCTTGTAAAATGTGTGATATTAAAATTACACAAACAACTCACACTATGAGAGTAGGTTTCGTAGATTTTATAGTAGAATCATATAGATTTTTAAAAATAAATCTGTGGGTTCAGGTTAAAAGCTACAAGCAACAAATCTAAATGATGATTATATCTTTCACAGTACATACCGTAGACACAAACATTTTGTACTTGTAAAACTAATGCCCAACTGATACAAATATCTGTCACAGTTGGTCACATGTTTTCTTGGTTGATGTCTACAATTTTGATCTATTTCTTTGTGCTAATCACAACTGCAAAACAGCTGTCATCACAAAAACATTTATAGAAGAAAACAGTAATAAGGTTAGGGGCTAGGATTAAGGTGAAACCCTCAAGTATATAATAAAGGTGGAAATGACAGTTGCAATACTGGGCAAACACAGTCACGGGGGAAGATAGCCTGCTGGGCGGGGAGAGAGAGGATCATTTTTATATCCATTTTTTTCTTCTTTTCTGCAGGTTAAGGTGGTGGAGAGGAATTTCTTTGTTGGATGCCAATTTCCACCAAAACCATTCCTCTGTTTTGGTGGGTGTGGACTATTGTTAAACATATTTGTTTTATATTAGTGGTGTTCATTCAAGTGACGCACACTGGAGACAAGGGTTACAGACAGATAGCTCCAAACACTGCTTTCTTTTCAGGTAGGAATAATAATAATGAGACGCTTTCAATGAGAGAGGAAGAGAAAGGCGCCACAGGCATTTAGAAGCTAGCACATATGATAATAACACGTTTACTAAAAAAGCTTATACTTGCTTGAACAATCACAATGACAACTAATAACTAGTGTGGTAGCAGGAAAATGCAGTAGAAAATACAATTTAAAAAATATTTGGCAGTAATTAGAATTCCATCACTAAAATCAATATAATAAAATTGTACATTCATGCTGTAAGATCCATTGAGTGCATACTGTATAAACATAAAGAGTTGGGATGCAGTGTCTGAAAAAAAAATGTAAACCATATCAAATAAGTGTATATAAAATTGAATAAATGTAAAATGTATGTGAATAATATGAAATAATTGTAAAGAGTGATCAATAAATATTGAAGAAATTTAATACATTAAGCACTTAAAGAGTATAGAATAAATGTTAGACCAAAGAACTGGTGATCACAAGATCCAGAATTCAGAATTTCAGGTAGATGCAACTAAGAACAAGACTGGCTGCTGCAGGTTCAAACTCCACTCCTGCTTCTATTCTTACTGAAAGTTGATTACTATATATTGTATATATAATAAATAAAAAAATTATTAAAATATTTTTTTTTTATATATTTATTTATTAGAATGAAATAAGCCCATATGTATCTGTATGATAAATTTTCGTTAATATCTAAGACTTGTCAATTTAGCTCAGTCAGTAAGACACCCTGCTAGCGATCACTAGGTCATGAATTCAAATCACGGTAGGGAAATGGGGATTTTACATATCGGTTTACACCCTGAATTTTGGTGAGGATTGTTCTTGTTCTTGTTACAGTAGGAACACAAAGTCAACTCCTGACTTTGTCCTGAAAAAAATAACTTTAAAAATGAACTTCAAAATCAGAGTTGTGAGCTTTGCTTTTTAGTCAGATATAGCAACCACTTGGGAAATGTTGCAACATCAATACTAAAAGGTGAGAAGAAAATATAGGTATCATTAGGTATTAAAACACTTTGGAAAACATTATGATAATCACAAACACTACTAGTAAATTGAAGAAGGGTAAGAAATAATATCAGTTTATAGGATTAATACTGGCTAAGTATATTGAATAAATACATATTGGATAAATATATGTAAATAAATATGAATTATTGGATAAATATATGTAAATAAATATGAAAACTTCTGAACAAAATCGGTTTTAAGCTTTTATCTAATATAAATTAGGCATTTATATATATTTGAATTTCTGAGATGAGGAATTATCATTATAAACTGATTTACTCTGACTAATGGTGTTATAGTCATAACATTTTGTCCGTTGTACCCTCAAGCAATCTTCAGAATATAAGAATAGAAGATAAGGCGATTGAAAGAATCAGCACACATGCTATGCTTTATTAAACTGCTCAGTAGGCCTAGCATAGAAATGAACACCATATGGGATCCTTTAATTAAGAAACTCTAAAATTCCATCTCCTGATTACACCACAAGTAATGCACCAAAAGTCATATACTTAAGTTCAGTGGAAGAGGCAGACAAACAACATTAGGTTTAAGGCTTCAAGTTGCCACCACCAGTGTTGCCAATTTAGCACGTTTTGTTCTAGATTCAGTGTGTTTCTTGTTTTGGCAGTGCAAAAAGCGTTAAATTTTGGCCGTATTTGGCCATTTACTGGCTATTTTTTACCATTTCTAGCATCTTTTTGGTGATTTTTGGCCATATTTGGCTATTTAAAAAGATTTAGTACTTTTTGGCAGTCAAACTAGCGTGAAAATATTTTTTGAGTTGGCAACACTGGCCACCACCAGATTGTCCTAATAGCCTAGTAGATAAAAGTGTTGGTTAAGCATATTTAGTAACCTGCATGGCAGTGGTGAGTTCAATCCCTGGGTCAAGTGCTGCAAAAAAGTCAGACAAAAAGAGGCAGACAAGCGACATCGCAAATACAAATTAACTAAGACGAAATAACCGATACGAGATATCCTCTAGCATGGACAGCGGATTGAGAACAATCTATCCCCATGGATTGAATAAAGGGTTCGACTTGAAATTCCCAGAAGGTTACCAACTATGACAGACACCTGAAGAAGGCCAAAGGGTGCAATGACCGAAATGTTGTGACTATAACAACCAAGATGAGGACATCAGTGTATAATAGTATTTATATATATATTAGCAGTCTTGTTATAATATGCCACTGTACAAATGTGTGTATAAAAAATAATAATTAAAGAAACATAATTATCAAGTTTATATTAAATAAAAGCAAAAAGAGTTTAATAAGTTCTGGAAAATCAGCATTCATAATATTAGGACAACAAATCTTAGTGATTCCACAGAAAAATTGAAGAGTATTTTTTTTCTTCTGTTTCTCAAAACGAATAATAAATAATAATGAATAATGAATGGGCAGGTAACAAACAACACCAGTGAAAATCTCGATTAACAAGACCAATTAGTGTGTTGATACTCTTTGTACAGTTTGTTTCTATGTAAACCTCTCTATATATTACAGTTGTTATCGATATTTTTACTTGCATGGATTGGATTTCAGTTGAGTAAAAAGAGAAAGAAGACAGGTCTGGTTAGTCACAGAATAGAAACTGTCATGTGACCAATGTCTTTTGGTAGCAGACCGTGTTGGGGGTGACCAATTAACAAATTGGAAAAATAGGTGATCAATGAATAAGTTACTTCTCTTGCATTTTGTTGGGCAGTAATCACTAAAAAAAATTCTGAATTTTCCAAAAACAAGCGTAAATGATGCTGGACACAAACTAGTGATCAATTTAGCATAAACTTACTTTGCAAATTGAACTCCCCACTAAAAAACCTATGGGGGTGTTGTAAAAAATACAGACATAATAAGGAGTAAATGTTGAAATTTTCAGCCCTCTAGCTCCATTGGTGTGGCCTGTACACATGATACATACATAGCCAGCCAGACCAACTTGAAACTGAAGAAACCTATGTTGACAGTTTTGGTTGATGGTTTCTAATAAAAACTATACTGACAGATAACAAGTAGTAACTTGATAATGTTATAGATGATGTCTATGGTTACATATCCACTGAAACTTATCTACCTGATTAAAAATTTAAGAATATTTTATATCTTCATCTATAAACCATTAAATAACCATTTTGTTGGTTGAAAATTTGTTTTTTTGAACAAGAATTTTTCTTTTAGATGATCTATCAGAAAAGGAAATCTCTTGATAGGTATTAAAACTTAATCTAGCAAAGTTATAGCAAGCTTAGCTTAAATCTGAAACTAAAGTTACATAAAAGTGTCTAAGAACCTCAGATATTTGCTGCTTATATAATATTTAATGATAGCAACTGATATATGAATATGACTTCATCTCTAAGTGGGTTATAAGGCATCATTTACTTTTACATTAACAAATATTTATTTGCGTTTTGACTAAAAGATAATGATAAAATTAAAGTAACGGAATAATAATTTTATTACAAACAAGCTTTCAGGGATTTGTTGAGTAAACATTCTTTGTTTTAATACTTCCAGTGAAAACATCTTGGGAACAAAAAATAGTACCTATTGTATTTTGAGCTGTTCAGAGACATCTTTATTTCTGCTAAGTTGATATAAGTGAGAATCTTATGTCATCCCTTTTACTACCAAAAATACAAGTTACTTTAAGTTTTAAGTAATAAAATTAGTCTGACTGACTTAAATAATCCCTATTGGTTACCAAACAGTTGTGTTTGACTTTTATTTTTTAAAAAGAAAGCAAAAAAGAAAAGAGACAATAAACTATGAAAATGAAAATACTTTCTTGCAGTTTCAGTGTTCTAGACATTTTTTTTTTTTAAATATTAAAATTCTAAAACTTCAAGATTTCAAATTTATAAAATTTTTAAATTTATAAAATTCTTATGAACGTAGGTCTGCCTTGTATATTGGATTGATGTATACCTTCTGATGGATGTACATGTTACTGCTGTTTAGGCCATTTTCAACATCCTGCTTATTTTCAAGTTTTTAATTTTCAAGGAAACATTTACAAAGTAGACAGATTTTAAAAATTAATACAGCTGAATGGCATCACATTGGCAAAGTTTAGCACTACTTAATCCTCTTCAGGTACACCAACAAGTTACGATATTGGTTACAAATCTATCACTGGAAATTTGAAGAGTATCTGTAAAACATATGCATTTAAAATCTAGATGCATATATTGTATTGAGATTCTCTGCATATGCACATGCAGAGAATCTTAGAAACAATTGTCAATATTTCCTTCAAATGTAGTATACATCAGATTCTCTCTTACATACACATGATTCATAACAATGGTAAAAGCCAAGCTTCAGCTTAGAACGTAGCCTAAAGAAAACAAAATTAAATTGGAAAACAAAATGGTCAAGAGGCCACTATTGTTACCAGACGTTAAGGAATTGCCATAAGGTAATGTAGAATAGCAGCCATCTTTCTTTGCCACAATGCAACTTATTAAATAATTCACAATCGAGTTTCCACACAAGTAGACAATAGAGTAAGAATCTTTGGAAATATATCATCACAGATAGATACATAAATGATTGCTATATTTGCAACGAGATGATTAAATTGTTGTAATAGGATATAATATGAATCTAATCTTCCACTCTCTGGAAATATATCCTTTTGGATATTATAGATATTATACACACGTACACAAGTGATCAAATCACACAAAAGTCATTAAAGACTTGCCTATGAACTATGTTTCCCCATCATTGCTGATAAATGAACAAATGGCTTCACCAGAATAGACAAAGAGTTTACATCTGTGCCTAGGATTTTAGGAAATTAAGTACAGTTACCAGAAGAGATTTTTGGTGAATCAGATCAATTATAAACAATGAGATGAGGCATTTGCCAAGTATTGCTTTGTTTTGGGGAAAATTAGAAGAGAATGGCAGATTTTAAAATAAAAGGGCTAAATGCAAACTTCTGCTATATAACTGTTTTAATAGTTAATCACTGCTACCCACAACACGGGTCTAAATACTGTTGCTGGGTTTAGGTATTCATGTGTACAGACATTTATATGTATCTATGTACCGGTCTTCACCCAGACCTAACTGTTCAAAGTAGAAACTTGAAACTTTGCACACACTCCCCTCAATGAGTAGGAAAACAATTTTTTTAACCCCCCCCCCCCAAAAAAAAGGTTCAATATACAATGTAAATTTATCCCTTAGTTTGTGTCCAGCAGCATTCACACTTGTTTTTTTTTTAAATTTGGACTTTTTAGTGATCATTTTCCCACCACCACTGCTTAATTTACAAAGTAAAAAGAAGCATATATAGGTGGCTGTGATTCATAATTTCTCTTGGAATGCTAGTTCCTTCTATATTCTGTCCATGTCTATCTTGTCAGGAACACTAAAACTACTAAAACATTAACTAATGAAGATTTACAATTAGATTTCTTTTAACACTTTTAAAAACAATTATCATTGTGTTGTTATGTACAGAAGTGCAAATTATTTTTGTCTTTCCATTCGCCCTCTGCAATCAGATTTACTATTTTTATTATTTACATTTTCACTCATATGTTGTATTCACCAGATATTGCACCTTCAGATTATCATTTATTCTGGTCTTTAAGCAATTCTTTGCTAAGAAAGATAAAACCTTCTGGGAGGATGGAATTATGAAGTTGCCTGAAAGATGGCAGAAGATGGTGAAACAAAACGGTAAATATGTTGTTCAATAAAGTTAATGTCGAAAACAAACAATTTGTCTTTTATTTTTACTTAATAAACTAAACAAACTTTTGGCCAGCCAATATTTGTTTCTTTTACGCATGAAAAAAAGGTTTAATTTTTGAGCCTTTAAGATTTTCACTTAAAATTGTTATACAATGTCTCAATAAGTCATCTAAAAATAATGACAAGAGAGGTTTTTGCTTTTAATGACATGAAATTTTATGCATTAAATATATTTATTTCTAAAATTGATGAATAAAATATATATATATTTCTAAAATTGATGAATAAATAAAGTGTTTTAATCACAATAACGGTTTGATAACATTATCCATGATTATAATAAATGGCTTCCTATATAGAAAGGAAGTTAGAGGCCTGTCTCATCTGGTAAAGACACTAATTTTATTATCAGCTATGTTGTTTTAAATATGGCTAACTTGGGCTTACTGGTTTGGTCTGCATACATTCCTTTTATGTATTTCTCAAATCTGATACCCAAGAAGTTAAAGTATCATTTTTACATTGCTGATTGTGCTATGGTTCCATAAAAGGTTTTTCTGGCCTTATATATGGCCTCATAGTGGCATTAAACAAGACTGGTTTGCATGCAAGCTTAGGAAAATTATTTAATCTTTCTTGTATTTGTCATAGCCATGTCTCCAAAATTAGAGCAGTGGCTGGAGAAATTTCCATTGAGGAAGACATTTTAATGATCCAAATGAAAAGATAATTTAATGATGATTTGGGAGAGAGGAAATTGGAATAGAATCAACAGGCTGTCTGATTAGCCATAGAGTGGTTACTCAGAGGAGAAACACACATTTTATTGCTCAATCTTTTGTGTTATTAAGATAGGTTTAGTTGATCTAATGCTTGAAAAACGAATTTTTTAAATGTCTGTTTTCATTACCCATACATGTATAAAATACATGGGCGCCTGCTGCCACTTTTCAGGGGGTGGGGGGGGGCATATGGGCATGTTTGGAATATATCTTAGTGGCAACCCTGGTACACAATAGGCATTTCACCCACCATTTGTAGAGAAAGCAAATACTAGCCACTGTAATATTGAGATATCAGATGGTGCACTTGACCTTTGACGTAAATGCATGACCTGACCCTGGGGGGACACGATGGAGTTACCCCCAGCAAATAATAATACAGTCTTTTTATAAGTTGGGCTTACATAAAACAATTATACTGCAACATTATCCTTTATTGACTATATGGTTCCAACTCTCAAACACCCCTCGCCCTCAGTGGGAGGCCAGATCCAGGGGGTGTGGACAAATGCCCCATTTGCACCCCTCCCCCACACACACCATATATAAGACTCAATATGAATAGTTAATAATTCAAGTATGAATAAAATCGACAAGATGGGCTACTGTTTTAGTAGCCCATCTTGTCGATTTTTTTGGCTTGTTTTGCTGTGAGTTTGAATCTCACTATTGACCACTTGAGTAGTATTTATTTCTGTATTTAATATACCTATGGAAATTGTCCTGAAATAATTACTTATGCTTTCTAATATGACCTGATTAAAACTTCAAAGCAAAAAATAATTAGAATTATCTCAAAGGAAAAGAATTAAAAAAAAAGAATCTTTTGACTAAGTAAAGCAAAAGGAAATTGTTTTAAAATGAGTTTTCTAGGTTTTCAGGTCCTTTCCACCAGGTGCATGCGTCTACAATTTTGCTTATTAAGAGAATCCAGTTGAAAGCTTGATGCTAGAGTAATATTTGAGACTGGTGTTTTTTTGAACAAGCTCTATAAATAGAATTAGGATGGTGATATTATTTGTTCCTCTTTGTATTTGTATTAAAAATAGAACAAACAAAAAATCAATATGAGTAGTGATCTAAAATTCTGAGGTTTGACATTAATAAAGAACAGCATTATAAAACAGGCCTGGCTGCTGCAGGGTCAAACTCCACTCCTACTTCTATTCCGACTGAAGATGATTACTGCAACTTTTGTATTGCTTATATAATAAATAAATTTCTAGGTATATAGGACTTGTCAGTTTGGCTCTGTTGGTAAGAGAGCTACCTAGCAATCACTTGGTCATGATTTCAAATCACGATAGGGAAACATTAATTTTATATATCGGTTTGGTTTAACATGACGGGATAGACAAATATACATCATTCTACAAGGATAATTTATGTGCTGAAAAAATATAATCAAATAGATTTATGAACAGGAATGAAAAATTCAAATACTTTGACTACAAAAGATAAATCGGTAAAGCAAGCAGTTTAATAATATTACTCTAATCAGGTAGATATTTGAAGCTGAAGGATTTATCTTGAAATGTAATCACAAAGTGTGGAATGAATCAGGTTCACCTTGAACATTTATTTGGCTTTAGTGAGAAAATCAGATTCTGGAAGCCAATTCAGGAGAAAAAGCTTGAGATGCTATGCTGTGTTAATTAAATCAAAGTTAATTAAATGCCTAAATAAAACAATCAGGTGGCATGATTTGAAATATTTATTACCAAACTGGGACCTCAGGCAAATGAAGAAAAAAAAGATATGCTTCGGTTATGAACAATTAATTATTTCTTCAAACTGAAATGCTTCCGAGATATTTTCTATTCACAGGGATTACGATTTTGTGTCTATTTTTATCAGAGTTACATCATACAACAGGTTTCCATCGATGCATGATCAAAAGTTAGTTCTTTCTGTTACTATTTAGATCTTATGATAGGTTTATTTCTTACTCTACAAGTGGTCAACTACAGCAATAGTTAACAAAATGGCATCTCTGAAGAAAATCCTGAACTTGGAGAAAAAGGAAGACCCAGAACTTGGTTTATAAAAATATGATGATATATTTTTATTTGCATCAAATACACTGTGCCGTAGTGGAAAATGAAGAGTGGGAGAGAGATAATGAGAGCTGACAGACTGTTCAGAACAGGGAAACTGGCCCGTTCTCCCAGCTGCTCTATGTCTCTCCCCTTTTTCCGAGGGCCTCTGTGATGCTTTCATTGGGTTCAAATGCCCACGCTGATTTTCCAGCCACCACCTGCAAGTTCAATCGATATCCTGTTTATGACTTTTGAACACTGGATGTGTCTTCCAGTCCCTGACACCTTGCAGTTTGGGGTTTTTTGTCGATATCCTGTTTATAACTTTCAACACCTGTGGGGGACAAATCTGTGTCCTCCACCCACAGCTGCCTAAATATCCAACATATATAAGCTAATTTTACAACTTAATCAAGCATCAGTAGGAAATAAGTAGACAATACAATTTATATTTATTCATTTTTGGTACTTTAAAGAATCAGCTATCCATAATTATATATTACCTCTCATATGACCTTTTTATAAGCAAAATGGCAAAAATTATGATATTTAACAAAAAACATATCTTGCAAACAAGTCTGTTCTTTTAGTGTCTCTTATGAATTATGAAAAGATAAATATATTCATACTTGAATCTCCATAATGGTTCCTATGTGGCATCATATATAATATAGTCATTTTCTTATTAGATCTGAATATTCCCCATTCAATAATTTCCATGATTTAAGCCAGTAACAATGTGGTCCTGTCTATTGGTAAGCTATTAAATTTTCACATGTCTTTGTTATTGGTTTTAATAATATAATTTCAATATTGCAACAGATTGTATCATGTTTATCAAGAATGAGACAATATTCTTGGTGCCATACCATTACAGTCAATCAGTACATACACTTGAGAACAATATCCAAGGACAATATCAACTTGAAACAATCAGTTGCTTTCAAAATATAAAAAATACAAACCATTTTAGATAAAGACAGCTATATCTTTGAAGAGAACACAAAAAGAAACTTCAGATATAATCATTTCCCATCTAAAAGAATATAACATTTTTGCATGCTGACATCAAGAGTATTACATCATAGTAGAAATTTTCAGTTATTCAGAAAGAAAAAGTAAAGACCATTTTAGAGTAATTGAACAACATAGAAAACAAACTGGTTAAATGAATTGGCCAATAGTTGAACTGCATAGGTAAGTAATTGTAAAATGTCATAAGTAAAAGGTGAGAGCTAAAGATTATGTTGTCTCTGATCTCATAGACAACTGGCAACACTGTTAGCATGGACTTGATAAGGAAGTTATAAAAACATTAAAGTAAGATGCTTTAGATAACTAAACGCTCTTCCTTAGAAAGAGTGAAGTCCATTTATTAGTTAAATATAAATACCTTCCTTGTGTTCACAACTACTTAAAGAATAAATTGAAAGGAAATATGATTCAGGGTTGAATATCTATCGTCACTTAACACTTTAAAGTTTCAATTCAGAAGTGGACAAGATATTAACCAAGTTCTAGTAGGTCTCACAAACCAAAATATTATACAACAATTGAACTTAACAACATAGATTTAGTGAAATAGGTAAAATATTGATGAATATGGTTTGCTCATTAAAGAATGAAAAATAAATTCTGTTTTTTTGATAACATTTGCATATTTTTCCTTATGAAAGTTATATATTAAACCCATTTCTATGCCAAATTAAAAATGTCTTTGTATTTACAGTAGATATCATATCCATTCATTCTGACTAGAAAAGGTAAAACAATTTTGCAGCATAATCATTGACATTACTATATAATTTATAAACAATACTGATTATCAGAAGAGTCCATTTTCAGCAGTAAATATTACTTAAAGAAGTAAAATAACAAAATATATGAGCAGTAAACAGTAAAACTTTTCCAGATTCAAATAGCATAAAATGTATTGAATGTTTTTCTGCAGGAGAAAGATTATTAGTTTTCATTCAGTTCTTTCATTGACATTTGTCAAGCAGGCCAATGAGCTTAACAGGTTTGCAACTGTGTATCATCACCTAATTGTAATTAGAAAAGTTTTGAACTATTGTCAAAAAATATAAAATGCATCTTCACAAAATTGTAACATCCAAATATATTGGCCCAAAGTAAAGTGAAAGAAAACACTTGGAAGTATTTGTGTAATTGTACCCCTTTCCTGCCCCTTGGGGGCATTTGTTTTAAACTAAGAACAGCTTATGATGACAAAAGGGTATAGCTAAGGGAGACAGAAAAGGTATATTTGATATTTGTATCTAGAGGAGTTATTAGTTTGTGCCATGTAACAACAACAATTGTATCAAGATGACAGTGGTGGTAGCAGTGGCGTGGAATGGGAGTCAGTGTTTTCATTGCAGTTCTTTATTGGGGGTTTGGCATCAACAGCAGCAGGCAGTGAATGAGGTGAGATTGGGAAAGATGGACATCATTTAGACATCCTTTTTGTCACAGGGGGTAGCTGTGGCCAATGAAAACTAATGGGGATGAGGGAGGGGTGGATAGGA
Source organism: Architeuthis dux (assembly GCA_006491835.1). Classification (NCBI taxonomy): domain Eukaryota; kingdom Metazoa; phylum Mollusca; class Cephalopoda; order Oegopsida; family Architeuthidae; genus Architeuthis; species Architeuthis dux. The sequence goes on from VCCN01000607.1 coordinate 4,780,723, forward strand.
GACTGATAGGTGGTGGTGGTGGTGGTGGGGTGTATTGGGAAGAAAGGGATTTTGGCTACTGCTGCTGCAGTTGGGTCATCAGTAACCCCCCCTCCCTGACCTTGCTTCTATTGTTTGATGTGTATGTGACCACAGATGCTCTTATCCTTCCTCCTCCTTGTCAGCACCACAGCAGTGCTGACCTGTGACCTCTGCCCTCGTGCCAGATTACACAGAACCGCAATGTGTCCAGCTAATGAGTACAGTATGCTGCAAATGGAGAACAGCAGCAACGGCTTCCTCCTTGTCCAAAACCTTCAAGCCAAATAGTTTACACATAAGGGAAATTACTGTTATCTTCATTTATAAATATATCACTATAAAAATGCTTTCATAGGACATAAAGTGAAGGATCAGACGTTTTTTTATCAAGTGATAATTTATATATATTGGTAACCACAAAGTTCGTTCAGTTTATTAATTAAAAATAAAAGACAAGTTTTTATTTTCAACATTATATTGAACAACATATTTGTCATTTTGTTGCACTATCTTCTGCCATCTTCCAGGCAACTTCATAATTCCATCCTCCCAGAAAGTACCTTATCCATAAACTGCACAAATTATGTTTTGTATTTGAGTTGCATTTTTACCTTTCTTAAAATAAAAAAGCATAATATGTAATAAATCTTGTTTATTTTCTACCATTTTTATTAATAGAATCAATAAAAGAAAATATGCTAATTTTGACTAAAAAATACTCTCTGATATGATGGTTATTACAATACTTATCTCTATGCTCCCAAAATTTTAGCTTTTTCTAAAGAGGAGACATTAGACAATACTTTATCAAGACAAATCATATCTACCTAGCTTATGTTATGAAGCAATCTGGTATGCATCAAATCAATCAACTAAGGTAGCAATAAAAACACAAAAAGATAAAAGACTGTACTGTTATAATACTAATACAGATTGTTTATTTTCTTACTAATCATCTGCTTGTACAATAGTGGTCAACATGTTGATCTCACAAATAAAGTATTTAATCTTCACTAGGTGCTCTGAAAATGTAGCAACCATATAAAAAAAACTCAAGTTGTGTGCCTGTTTCAAATGACAAAAAAATACCTACTGATAAAAGCAAAGAAGCTGGGAGGCTGAGTTTTCTGAAACACTGTCACCTGTGGATGATGAGAGACTTAATAACTCTGGTTATTATATATGCTTTTCTTTAATAATATATTTAAAAAAGAAGGTAAGACTTGGTAATTATAGTCAAAAGTGCAAATAAATCAAAATACAAAATGTACTGTTTATTTCAAATATCTTAAGCCAGTAATCACTCATATGTTAACTTTAATGTTACATTTGTTTTATTTTAGTTATAGAAATTCATTGTTTTGTACTGATAAATTAACTGAAAATATCCTCTGCTGCTTTTCAAAGCTATCAGTAAACTAGCATTAATCCTTAAAATAATTGCAAATATTTCATAGCAACAGCTTTGTATTTCATATGAATGTAAAAAAGAATAAAAATAAAGATTTTGTTGAAAACAAGCGAATTTCCTATTGAATGAACACAATATGTTATATGATCTAATCTTATATAAACTTTTTCACACTTATCAAGCACAGGGAACTGAGTTTTAAATTACATGATCAATAATTCAAAGCTATGATGTATTTTCTCACATACATATTTTGTACATACTTTCCAAAGTAAAAATAATTGCTGATAGAGAGAATTCATGTTAAAAAAAAATACCTCTTTACTTTATAAGCTATCATTTACATGTTGTTGCAGAATTTGACATCATGCAATTTGGCTTTTGTAAACTCCTAAAATAAAATTCAGATTGTCTCAGATGACTTTGCAGTTTTGTCATTTTTGAACCCCTTGAAAAATAGAACAAGCAAATGTTGCATTATGAATTAAATTCAGAGTTCAGACATCACAAAACTGAGTGACTAAAGTGCATAAAATACTGACAATTTGGAGACAAGACACAAAAACCACCACTGGAGAAAGTGATACAAAGCATGTGCCAAGCAAACATGACAGCGAGGCTTAGAAAACCATGTCAGTTATGCCTTTTTTTCCCACAGTGTAACTTACTTCAGTCAATTGCTTGTTTATAAGGAATAAACCCCTGATGATTTTTCAAATGGTTCTTTGGACGATTGAACTCATTTCTGTTATTTGCGTTGTAAACACGACCCGAAACGTTGTGTTTACAACACAAATAACAAGAAGGAGTTCAATCGTCCAAAGAACCATTTGAATATTAATGAACCTTCACAAAACTATAGAAAATACCCTGATGATTAGTTTAGTACTCATGTTAAAAACCCAGGGTACAAAACTATAAAGAATTCCAATTAAATTTTCGGTACAAAATTAGACATTCTCAAAGTTCATATAACATCTATAACAACAATTATTTACTAATAATTATGCATCTTGAATAAGACTTGATACCTTTTGGGCGTAGAAAAGAAAGGCTTTGAAGAGGTTCTCATTTCTGCAGGTGTCTCTACAGACAATGCAGAAAAATAATTGCAATAGTTTCAGATCTCTAGCGCCAACAAGTGTAGTATTAATCAAAACCTGAGGCCAGTGCTTAAGGCTCAAATAAGAAAGCTATTTCAATGTAGGGTTATATTAAATGCTTTCATTCTACAGTTACCAATAAGGTCTGACCTTGCTGCATTATGCTTCTTTTCATCATCATCAGCATCATCATCGGCAGCAGCAACAAGAATAGGAATTTTACATCAGAAATCTGAATACACTTAACAGAATTTTTTCAAAATTAAATAAATGAACTAAAATATAAAAATCAATAAATGAAATATTCCAACGGTTTTCAATTTCAAATTTAACAAATGCTATTTTCTTCATCATTATCAGTTATCTATTTTGATCAGTCGGAAGAAATAATACAAAAAAAAAACAAAAAAAATTAAAAACACGCGGAGGAGTTATTTACGTTTGAGTCATATTCAGCATGGATTGAAAATTCATTCGGAGAAACATTTTTTTTTCTTTTCCTCCCCTGCTAACTCTTAAATTGCACACACACACACACACACACACACAAACAAAAAAAGATTACATTTGAAAATGAATTCTAAAAGCATTTACTTTCATATTAGAATTTGTCTCCAAGAAAAAGGTAAGCAAAAGAACTCAAAAGAAAAAGCACACAGCACGAAAAATCATTCACCATAAAAAGGAAACATTAGACAAGGATATCTTTTAAAGGCTGTTAATGGAGGGAGTTCTTTTTTTCTTCTTTTCCTGATAATACATTTATGTAGCAGATTGATTTTTCTTTTTTAAACAATAACCTGACAATATTTGAGCAATTTGACTGGCTCGGCTTAATGGGCCAGATGAGTTAGTAAAAGATCTTGACTCAATTTAAAACAGAAAGGAAACAAATGCATCTATTCTGCATTATCCCTTTCAGTGCTATTCACAGATTCAGGATTGCATTCAAAATCTATAGCTCTTAGATTTAATGCAGTTTGGGGGAAATAATTTAACAATAAACAAAAAAAATAACCTCCTCTGTTATCATTATCATCAGCACGAGCACTTTGTGAGGAAAATAACAATTTTAAATGTAATTCCTGTCACTTTAAA
>VCCN01000607.1:4884436-4895705 GCA_006491835.1 Architeuthis dux
AAAAAAGCTGTAGCGTTTTTTTTTTAACTCTTAAATTCATGAGAAAATTCAAATGTTGACGTCAAGGGGAATAACTACTGATAAGTACCTCCCTTCTAGCTTTTGGTGATTTAAAAAAAATATTTTTAAAAAAAATTCTGTCATAAAAGTTTTAACAAACTTTTATTTCCTCAACACAAGAATTCCACAGTCAATTTAGAGTGGCGTCAAACGGGCTTATGACTTTATAAGAGTAAAAAAAGAAGAAATACTTGAGCCAAGGTAGAAGTCCTTGACCATTTACTGGAACCTGTTTTGTTGAAAAGAGAAACAAATGATGGAATGGGTGTGGGCTGGGCGTCGTTCTCTCTAAGCTGTGCACCCACGTTTTGCAACCAGCGCACAAAGAATCTTTAAAAATTCTTTAGATAGCTTACTGATTTTCTATTGAAAAGAATATTGATTCACTATTTCGAATTCAAAAGTGTGCATATACTTTTGTCACTCGAAAAACAAAAATTGCACATAAATTGCACATAAATTGCACACTGACTACTAAGTATTAGAGGCAACATTGGAGTCTTTTTTTATCATTTCTGTGCAATAAGAAGACCTGAATAATGCTGATTGAAATAGAAAAACTTGATAATTTTGCAGGGCAATTAGCTCTGTCAGTGTCAGATTCCTACTGACGTTGCTGAAAACCGATATCTAGAATGATGGTTGGTGCCTAAAACCAATCATTTTGCAGGTTTTGTAGAAGATTTTTGAAATTCTAATATATTTTCTGGGAGCAAATAAGGAGCATAACGGGAAAAGGGTTTAAATTTGAAATTTTCACTACCGTATTTGATGGCACATTAAGACCCTCCTCTTTCCCCAAAAAAATGGCTCAAAAAGGTAAACGTAACCTTTGTTGCAGAGCCCTATATTGGCCAGATCTTTGAGTTAAAAAATTGGTTTATAAATTAAAAGAATTCAGGGAAATGCATTTTTCTTGATATTCCCTGCTGAAATAAGGAGGGTCTTATAAACCATCAAATATATTTTTGTAAAAAGAAAATTGGAATGAGTGAATGTGATGCAATAAATATAAACTACCTAACTTCAGTTTGTTAAAATTTCTACTGGGTAGGATTTTTTTTTTTGCTATTCAGAATTTTTAAAAAGAGAATTTATGACTGAGTGTGTTGTTAGCTTATGTGGTTCGCTGACAAAAAGCAACAAATATCAGGTAGTAACAAGATGCCTTTAGAGATAGAAGCAGGGTTGCCAGATTGGACTACAAGGGGAAACAATCCAAGCTGTATCTCCTATACTTACCCAACACAACCATTGGAATAGCATGAAGAGGCTGGTATTGAAACTGTGCCTCATTCGATTTTCCAAATTCGATGCTATTCCAATGGCTGTTTTGGGTAAGTCTCGGAGATAAAGCTTGGATTATCTCCCCTTGTAGCCCAATCTGGCAACCCTGGATAGAAGATGAAAGAGTAAATAATGTGGGAAGTTGGAAATGGAGAGAGGTGCAAGTGGCAGGAATGAAAGGCAGTGATGGAGAAAGTGGATGTGCCAAGTGCAGAGGGTTCTTCTAAAAGCAAAGGATAAAAAAATGTTGAAATATAAAAAGATAAAAATGTAAGTGGAAGACTTAAAATTGGAGGGAGGGGGGGCATGAGAGAGAGAGAGAGAAAGAGACTAAAAGCATAGACAGTGGTGTGAGCAGGGGGGTGGGGGTATAAATGTCACCAGAGCAGCTGGGTAGGGTCAGGACAAAGATTGTAGTTGAGATCAAGAATTTGACTTTCAAGGGTGCCGTGGATTTCCAGTTTTCCATCTTTGCAGTAGACATAAAAGTAATCCATCTTTTTTTATATAGTTGTAGGTGGGGGTACAGGTCGATGGAAACAGTGAATCCGAGAAAGTTGCATCAGTTAGATTTTAGTAGAGAAAGAAGAAAAAAAAAAAAAAAAAAAAAAAAAAAAAAAAGAAAGATTTCCCCACCCACCATAACAAGGTTACCAAATTGGACCAGAAGCGGAGATAATCCAAAATTTATCTCCAAGACTTACCCAACACAGGCATTGGAATAGTGTCGACTTTGGAAATTGAGCGAATCTGGTATTGAACCTTTGCCTCCAGACTGGCTCGATTTCAAAATTCAACACTATTCCAATGCCTGTGTGAGATAAGTCTCGGAGATAAAGTTTGGATTATCTCCCCTCGTAGCCCAATCTGGCAATCCTGCACCAAAAATTGAAATTTTAAAATGCTGCTATTGTGTTGTTGCATCCACAGTACTGCTGCCAACATTTCCTTCCCATATTTCTTGCTTGTTACGACGATCCTGTCGCTTCTTCTCTGTAAAAGACAAAAACGTTATTGAGAAAATAAGTATTTCTAAAGGCAATGTTTAATCTTTTAGCTGTACTTTTTTTTTATAAAAAGAAGGAATTTTAGAATTTTATGAATGCAAGATTATAATTTATTTCATAATTCATAAAAATCTAATTTACTTCTATCAACAAAGTTAAAAAAAGGTACATGTTTTTGGTTGTGTCTGTTGGTTTACATTTTTTCCTGTCCGCAAGATATCTCCAAAAGTTCTAAAGGAATTTCATTCAGATTTTCTGGAACGGTATACAAATAGTAAGAACTGATTAAATTTGGGGGCAGATCCATGCAAAATTACCTCACCTATGTCGTAGTTATATGTCCAAAACACATAATATCACAGATTTCTTTTTCTTGTCCGCAAAACATCTCCAAAAGTTCTAAAGGAATTTCATTCACATTTTCTAGTGTCGTTGACAGATGTATGCCCTCTCTCTGAGTGCTTTCTAGTTTTCATATTGTTATGGTTCATTAAATCTTGTAATTAAATAATTATATAAATAAATTATAATCTTACATTTCATATGGTTATGGTTCACATATCTTTTAAAGATTTTATTAAAGTTCTAACATTCCTTCTTTTATAATAAAAAGAAAGTACAAAAGTATAAAAGTATAAAATCTTAGATTCTTTTCAAAAGAATATGAGGTTTACTCAAAATTCATCCGAATCAAATGATCCAATCTTGAAGGCTAAAAAGGTTAAACTTTGCCATTTCTAAATGTGTAATAAAAGCAGTCCCTGTAAAACACGAGAGGCAAAGGCAATGTAATTTAAACTAGCATCCCAAGGGAAATTATGAATCACCACCACCCATACATGATTCTTTTTACCTCATAAATTAAGCAGTGGTGGTGGTAAAATTAAGTTACCTTGATGAAAATACTACCAATATAATTTGAACCATGAATTCATTGCCAGACACAAACTAAGGGACCAATTTATCATAAACTTACATTGTAAATTTTAACACAACCCTAATAGAAGTTCAAATAGTTATTCGTCTGATCCATTCTTCAGCCTTCCTCAGGTGTAATATCCGAAGTTTTTAATTTCAAAGGAGGTAACCATTATAACAGAATCCTACATTATAAGGGTTACCCCCTTTGAAATTAAAAACTTCTGTTTACCCCATCACATTCGGATATTACACTTGAAGAAGGCCGAAGAATGGATCAGCCGAAACGTCATGTTAACAACACTAACAACACAAACAACAAAGTGTTCAATTGTCCAAAGAACTATCTGACTATTAATGACCCTTCTCAAAACTATAGAAAATAACTAATAGAAGTATTTGTATAAATTTAAGCACCACACACAAGAGGCTTTCTTTTCTCTGTCAGATTTTTTTTATCATAATGGTATAGTCACCTTTTAGTAAACTAATTATCTTCCTTTTTATTTTCTCAAGAGGTGGGGGAAAAAAAAAAAGAAAAAAAAAAAGTTGTTTTAAAGACAGCTCGTAGTAAAAGAAAATATCAGTTTTATCCAGCAATAATGATCTTGTTATTGATGTGTTGTTAGAAGGTAAAACAGACATTGCTAATCAGTTGAGCTTAATAAGAGCCAATAGAGATTAGGAGAAAGACTAGAGAAATGCAGTGAAGCTGAAAGAAGTGTCTCTGCCATTTTAGTAGATTAACATCATTTACAGGCCTTCCCCCGATATAACACAGTTCATTATAGTGCGGGTGGACGGTGGACAACAAAACAGCTGTATCCAGTATCTAAAATAGCTAAAAATAAATTTTATTACGGCTTGGTTATAACGCGATTGGCTTTCTTGGACCCCAACACCCATGTCATAACGGGGGATGTCCGTATTGAGATAAAAAATGACACCTAGACGTTTTGTCTTTTTGTAATAAATTCTGCTAATATCTTTATGACACGTTGGGAGTCTATATCCTATAGGTATATCTTCACTAACAGGGAATACGAGATTTAAGTAATGTGCAGAGGCACAGCTAGAGATTTGGGTGCCACTGGGGGGAGGGGGGGCACATTTAGTGAAGATTTGTGAAAATTTTAGATATAAAAAATCTAAATTGGCAATACTGAAGAGAGTAAAAGTAGTTTTGTATGATGGATGGAAAATTATTTTACATGACAATTATGACAGGCTGCGCCACCCACCATAAAGTCCAGCCCTTTCCAAACATGCACGTTTGGAACAGGCACTGCCCTAGTTGAGAGAAAATCATTCTTTCTAAAAGAATTGGAGGTAACAACGGTCTTAGTTTTTTTTTTTAGAAATTACATACTAACAGAAGGAATATGATATTCTGATAGTTATATCAAGGTGAGACGCATGTATAGTATGTATGGCTCTTTTTGTCTTGGCAGACAGTCTTAGCAGCATACCTGGGCACTTTAGTATGGAGGAAGAGTTGTGCCCAACAAGCCTGGTATTTCCCAGACGGTCACCCATCTAGATACTGACCAGGTGGAGAATCCCAACTATAATGTGGCAGACTTCAAAACAACCTTTAAGAATTGATGTTGCCCAACTTAATTTAGCATAAACCTACATTGTAAATTGGTCCCGATGCGGTCCTATTAACCAGAATCCACTAATATATATTTGGTCAGTTGGTAGACCTTAGTGTCACATAGTAAAGTAGCCAGAAAAAGTGACGAAAGAGATGTAGAATCAACTTACCACGCGCCTCCTTCAACTGTTGTCTTTCTTGATCTCTCTTCTGTTTGGAAATACGTGGGGTCAGGCCAAGAGCTCCAGTCACCATACGCCTGGCAGTGATGGCTGAAGTCTCCGGACGTGGTTTGTAAGGCTGGAGGAACTCTGGAAATACAAACACAAAATTGTATTTATTCTCAAAGCAGAAATGTGATCCTGCACGTCGAATCAGGTATTAAGTACCATTCAGCGTGATTTTAGACAAGGCTGGATTCATATTCTGCACATTATAAGCTTCATTTTGGTACTCACCCCATCTTGATAGCTTATGTGGTTGCACAGATATGGAACATTTCGTTTCAGGTATTTCGCGACATTTTCTAACAAAAGTTTTGAGAAAATTGACATTGAAAGTATACTAGTATACACTATTTCTAGTCATGCAGTCTCAGAAAAACTCATTAAAACAGGTTTTGGATTACTAAACATTTATATTTTCAACAGGGCGGTTAGATAAGATATTTATGAAGCCATTTTTGATAAAATCCGAAAATCGCCACTGCACTAGCTATTTTCAGGTCTAGCTTGAAACCGACCCATGCAACCTAATTTGACGTGCGGGGTCATAAATGTGTTTTAGTGAAGACATTTCATAGAGTTGTTAGATCTGACGGATCTCCTCCTTGCTCTTCAAATTCAATGATGATGGTGGGTGTGGCTTTGACGGTGGTCCTATTCTTGACCGGCATCAACACTAGCAATCCGGGCAGATGGAGTAGTTACGTGTCTGATGTTGATTTTATGCATTGGCATAGCAAGCTTAGAAAGGATTCCAATGCAGGACAGCAGAGTACGGATGACATCAGGGTGCCTTACCAAATCAATCACAAGACTGATAAGGGTTTGGAGCACATCTCAGTCATTTGCACTACAGCACTGGCAGCCTCCAAAACAACCTTTAAGAATTGATGATCATCCCTATCAAAGGCTTTGGATTGATCCAAATTGAACAACACAGCTCCAGGGTCTTCCATTTCCCTCTAGGATTATGCACACAAGGTGCAAACTGCCCTTCACATCCTTTCTGCTAAGGTTTTAGCACAAGGACTATGATTGAGGAACCTATCCCCAAAGCTAAAGCTAAAGCCAAGGGCCAAATCATGCTGGATACCTAACCCCACAACACCTTTGATGAGGGTATAAGCAGAAAACGAGAAAACATCCATACGTAGCGGCATACTCACCAGTACAACGTTTTGCCTTCTGCTTAGATTTTTTGGAAGCGTCTGCCATGCGCCTCACCTTCAGCAGTGGATTGTTGTTTGTTAAAGCATCCTCAGCTGAAATTGCAAACAAAACAAGACATCATCTCAGCAAACAGTCAAGACACTAGGGCAGAACAGAATTTGGAAAGGATTTTTAAGACACACCAACATCTCTCTATACTACTTAAGAGTGTTTTTGTTTTTTTATATATAAAGGAAAGATAAAAATATTTCTGACAAAGGCTTGATTACTAATTGAAAATGTAGGTATTTATAAATACAGGTTGAGTACCCCTTATCCGAATGCCTGGGACCAGAAGTGTTTCAGATTTTGGAATATTTGCATATACATGAGACTTACACTGTCCACTTTCTGTGCTATAGATAAACAATTGCTTTCTCTTTTTCTTATTATTGTTACTCATAGCGGTGTCTGCAGCTTTGACATTTTCAACAATATCTTTGTGAGAGAATGAGCAAAAATACAGTGATTAATGCATGTAGGTCTGGCCGTGACAATAATGTGTTCTGATTTCGACTTTTACTATTTATGATATAATATAGTTTTACATTGCTAAAGAGTTAATAAAAGATAACCAAACGTTTACTGTAGTCAGAATGAGTTAAATGCCATAGAAATCAGACTCGTCTCATTTTTGAATCATACTACACTGAATTCAGGTGTAGAATTTTTCACTTGTGACTTCATATTAACTTTTTTAAATTCCGATTTTGGATCATTTCAGTTTTCAAAGTTTTGAATAAGGAGGTACTCAACCTGAACAAATTTGATACAACAATATTAAGGAATTTCCCTGATCTTAACATCTAGTCTCAAAATTATAGACACTTTTGAAATTCTTTCAACATCATTATTCACCCCTTTCATTAGGTTTTGTACAGAGGACTTCCTTTTAATATAGAATGTATAAAAGCAAGAAATTTGTCTTAGTAAAAACTGAATCAAAACTTCTGGAAACTCATGTTAATACTCTGAATTTATAATACCAAAAATATCACAAGATAATTATTGAAATGTATTTGATTAAGAAGACGTGACCAAATGAAAACTTACCAGCCACAGGACTGTTGAAGATGGCCAGGGCATGAGTATCATCCACCCATTTAATGTCAAACCCTCTTTCCCTAAATAAAAAAAATTAATACACTAGAGACTCAAACAGAAATATTAAACAAAATCATGTGAAGCCAATTTAGGGTCAAGTTTATGTTCAATATTCGATAAAAAAAATGAAAAAAAAAATAAAAAAATGTTTTCGATAGAAATTTTTTGTGCTTTCAATCAATATCTTACTTACCTCTGAACATTTGTCAGTTTTGAGAAAAAATATTTTAAGGTTTTATGAGGGGGGGGTTCTATTTACAATGTAACTAATACTAAACTCATTTTTACACAGTAAGGCCTTGAAGTATGTGGTTCATTAACTTCCCGTTTTTTCTTGGTCTTACTTTGTTGAAATGACGGAAATTACGTGCCCAGTTTAGCATTACAGTTAAATTGTAAAAACCTAAAATAATTTTTTTTTTCTTCTCAAAACTGACAAATTTACAGAGGTGTAAGTAAGGTTTGAAATTTTTCTCTATTTTTCATTGAATATTCAACTTCATTCTTAACCCAATTTAGATATCTATATCCCTACTGGTTTTAAATACACAAAGGCTGTTACAAATCTTGAAATATCCGGGATGGAGAGCTTTGAACATTTTAAAAATTTCACTTTTTTTACTCACTGAGCTATCAGAAAAAATGCTCATCTTTAGAGTTTGTATGGAATGGAATAAATCAAATTTTCCATAACTAGATGTATTAATTTATTCTGATGTTGAATTGGGTTTAGGAGATTGTAGATTGTTGTTATTCAATATCATAACTTCTTTTTCTTATGAACAGGATGAACTAATGGTTTCAATTTGTACAAATGACATGAAGTCATACTTTATTTATTTTATAAAAAGGCAATAATTTGCTGATGACCTGTGATGGTCGTCATCAGCTTGGCCATTATTGCTGTCAACTGTCAGCACGTTCCTGATGCACCGTTTCCATTGGGCCCTGTTGACTACCTGATCTTTCATAGCTCTTCTTAGCCAAGTGGATAGGCCCTTTTTGGGAGGGAGACAGACAGCCAGACAGACACACACACAATGTTATGTTGCCACAGCAACTGTACCAGGTTAAAAAATATCTTAATTTACATTGTTTCTTTTCAATACTATTGCAAGTTTACCTAAATGGATATTTTACCCCAGACAAAATAGAATACAAGGTAAATTTGGTGCAGAAGTGTAGCCAAGGAAGGGAGCTATTTGAAAATGCCCCCATGGCCCCCAAAAGCTTTATAAATTATAGTTCAACTGCTGCATTTCTGACATTATTCAATAACATGGATATATTTGTATGAATTGCATAATAAATAATGGGGTTGTTTTTCATCAATTAAGTAATAGTTCATGTCTATTTATTGCAAATTTTCTTTTTGCATCAAATCTTACTAAATATTGGAGGGGGCCCCCTCAATAAGCCAACCCCACCTGGCCCCCAAATCTGTAGCTATGCCACTGATTTGGAGGAAAGATTACAGGAAAAAAATGGTCCAGGGAAACAAAGCAAGTTACTAATTATGTACTGAATGAAGATAAAAGTTATGGTCCAGATGGTGAGGCCAGGAGATATATTCAGAGTATGATATACAAGCATAGGCGTACAAGCCAGGGGGCAACTGCCCCACATCGGGCAAAACGGTGAGGAAAATCCGGGCAATTGATATTTTACTGCCAAGAAAGGCAGAAAACAATATTTCTTTTAAGTTGCATGTTGTGTAATTTTTACTGTATATCGTCAATTGATAAAAAAAACTTATTAGAAATTAGTACTTGTGTTTTTAATCTGTGTAAATTTTCGGGCAAATCAAGCCCCTGCCCCCCCTTAACCAAGAGTTGTATACAAGTAGAGAATAGAAAAATAAATAAAACAAGTTAAACCTACTTGAATTGTGAAAAGGCTCCAATTAAATCTCTAGTTTGTAACTCAGCAGAGAAGTCATACACTTCCACCACATGGTCATAGTCTGAAAACAGAAATACAGCCAAAATTATTAATAAGCAGTAAAAAAGAAAAAAATCCAACTTTGGGAAACTTCTTCATCGCTGATAGATACAATGTAGACCTAATAGACAATACCTAGGTAATGTTAACCCTTTCATGCATCTGGTTGTTGTGTAACAACAAATTTAAATATGGTCTTCTTTGTGAAAACCCCAATTTTCTAGCTACCCTCTCACAATAGGCTTGTTCTCAAATATGATCAGTGATTGTTCATGCCTGTCTATGTTAAGCCTCTTTTTATTGGTCAAGGTATGACAATGATGTAATTATTTTAATTTGTTGTACAACAACCAGGTGCATGAAAGGGTTAAAAGTCAGTGCCGGATTAACTATGTAGCCAAAGTAGCATTTATTACATGTCCCACATTTTCAAGGGCCTGCGCTAAATGCTTGCAAGCTATTATTCCGATTCAGTACTTTACTGCCTTCAACATTAATGAAGAACTGGGAGTTTAAAGTTAATGATTTTAGTCAATTATCATTAATTGGAGTTATTTTAATACATTAAATGATGGGAGTGTGGTATCTATGTGATACATATATATGATGCACAAAAATCAAAACGAAAATATCATGTCAGTCAGGATGTTGAAAACAGCCGTAACCTGTGCATCAGAAGGCATACACCAATACACAAGGCGGAACTACGTTCATTAAATTGTTAATTTAAAAAAATTTATTTTGAAGTTTTAGAATTTTAATATTTTATAACATCTAGAACAGTGAAATTAAAAATATTTTTCATTTTCATAGTTTATTGTTGAAATAGACATTGTATTATCTAGCAATATAGCAAATGAAAGAAAATACTATACAATTCTATTAAACAAAAAATACAAATGTGTTCTAATATGTGTATTTAAAAAAAAAGAATTTCGGGCCCGTTATAGCATATGCTACAGGCCCTGCTCTAGCTTAATCCGGCCCTGTTAAAGATTTCTCATTTTTTATATCCATGGCTCAAATATGAAGATAGAGTTAATGGCCAACAGACGATGGATTACATGAAAAATGTGACAATTTTGAGCCGAGATTCATACCCCTGTAACTTCATGGACTGCTTCTATTGACAGTGGAACTCTTCAATGAATAGAAATAAAAATAATGATAATTCTGTGAATTGAAGAGAAAAAAAATATTAAGAAATTCACCAAATGGTCAAAGGGGGATAATTTCAATCAGGAGTTATTTCCCTTGATAAATTTACGGTGCATTATGTAGGTGTATGCTAAGTTGGAATTGTTCATCATGTACTGGAGGATTGGGATGATGGCATCGACCCAAAACTAAATTACTCATCCTTTGAGTGATTTGTAACTTCATCAATTTTAAAACAATGAGTTCATGCCTGTTGATAGATTCAGAGCCAATCACTCACATCAAGAGAGGTGAGCAATTGGCTATCTAGAAAGAGTTGGCGAGAACAGTCCAACTGGGCTTTGTAGATTTCACAATGTTCCACTAGATATAGGGTATCTAAGACTACTGGTTCAAATATGGTTAGGCTGTGGCAGGGTTGCCAGATATGGCCACAAGGGGAGATAATCCAAGCTTTAACCCAGAGACCTACCCAACACAGGCATTGGAACAGCATCATATTTGGAAATCAAGCAAGTCTGGAGGCAAAGGTTCAATACCAACCTCTTGATGCTGGCCAGTGTATCTCCCCTTCTGGCCAAATCTGGCAACCCTGTGGCTGAACTTGTTCATTGATGATTAAGTGAAAGGGCAGTAATCCACACATTGTTACCAAGCATCATTCTACCAATGACAGTCATGACCATTGTTGACAATTAGATCTAGAGGTTTTTGTTGCTTCCAGATGTCAGAAATTGTTATATAGTTTATTTTTTATTAATATA
>VCCN01000607.1:4896306-4911597 GCA_006491835.1 Architeuthis dux
TCAATTTAAGATGTAAATTTGAAAATAAAGTTAGCAACACTGGTCCTGACTGAATTTGAGGTAACAGTTTGGTTAATTTGAATTACTATATACGCTGGTATACAAGAGGTAATTTAAAGAAAACAAAATAAAACTATGCAAATATTACACTGCATCCAATGAGCTGGTATTATGATTAAGGGACTTTCTACAACGCTTGATATGGGGTTCGGAATAGTTGGAGTGAGCGGCAGTCCTCCAAATACCCTTGTAAACCATTTTTCTTATAGTCCGGCATAGACGGAGGCAGTTGTCTCGATTAAAATGGAAGCATAAATGTGGAAACAAAGTCCAGAAGCACAAGGGAGAGAAGCCTAAAAGTGTTTAAAAGGCCTGCAGTCTGTCAGAATTCAATCAATCAATACGGGGCCTGGAGGACATATGCTCAGATTAAAATACTACTAGTTGCAGGGTGGCCAGAAGGGGAGATAATCTTTAGTTTTATCTCAGACATACCCAACACAGGCATTGGAATAGCTTTGAATTTAGAAATTGAGAGAGTCTAGAGGCAGAGTAAAGCTTGGATTATCTCCCCTTCGGGCCAAAACAGGCAATCCTGACAAGCTGTCATCTCTAGTCAGGTATAATGCATAGAATGTCATTTAAATTAAGCATTTAATCAAAACAATTAGATTTTTTTTTTTTTTAATTCTAAGATTTAAATATTTTCAGTCTTCAACTCAACAATGTAGCTCATTTCTACCAAAAAATGAAAAAAGTCTCACCTTTATAGTCTAAATCTGATTCTTTGGGTTGGAATTCCAAATAATTAATCTTTGTCTTTTGAATCTGGACTTTGCCTACATTAGCAGTCAGCTGAAACAGAGTTAAAAAGACATTAATATCAACAGAGAGCATTGCCACAAAGTAGCGACTGATTTTCTCATGATTGTATTCTAATTCATAAATACACGAGATTTTTTATTACATCTCAGTAGCTAACAAAGGCATTTTTTAATGTTTTGTTTTGTTTTCTCCCTTGGCATTAACACATTGTACAGGTACGCATTTTTCTTACTGGTCCTGTTTTCTTTAAGATTTCAGGATTTTCTTTCTTTAATTTAAGAAATGAGCTCAACTTGTTTCCGTTTAGTAGAAGAATTTTAAAACTTGCTGCAACTTTGTATCTAGCGTTTTTCAGAGCAATTTTTGTCACTTGGTGTAATACAAAACGTTACTCAGAATAAAGTTCTCTACAAGATGATGTATATTTTATTAAAATTGGTTGAGTTTTACAAAAGTTATTACAAAATTAAAATTGTCGCTTTGTCTAAAAAGGTGACTCAATAATATTATTGTGCCCAATATACTTTGAATAGTGCGATTAATCTGTTCCAAAATGTTCTGTACTGTTCAAAACCTTATAATAATTTAATGTGTTTATTTTTTTCAGCTTATACTTAATTACATTAATTTGTACAGCAATACTTTAACATACTACATCAAAACTCTGCACTATTCAAGGTATTGCTGTCACATAACTATTTTAATTCTCTTCTCTGATCATTATAAAAAAAGTGCTACTCTAGTCATATTTGAAATATCTAATTTATTAAGACATTTATCCGAGTAGGGTTTTTGTCAAACTCCAGGACAAAGTCAGGTTGACTTTACTTTCCTACGTAACAAGAACAAGGACAATCCTCACCAAAATAGGGGAGTAAAACGACATAAAATCAGCAATTGAACTTGTGGTCAGGTGATCGCTAGCCTGGTGTGTTACCACATGTGCTAAACTGACAAGTCTTACGTACCTCCAAAATTTATAGTAGAATTACGCAAGGAAGTAGAAGTAGGAGCAGAGTTTGACTCTGGAGCAGCCAGGCTTGTTAATATTTTCACATTTTTGTCTGCAACAAGTATATAATCTACAAGCCTAGCTGCTGCAGGGTCAAACTCCACTCCAACTTCTATTCCGACTGAAGATGATTACTGCAACTTTTGTATTGTAGATATAATAAAAGATTCATAGATATATAAGACTTGTCAGTTTAGCTCAGTTGGTAAGAGAGCCGCTACCACAGTACGGAAATATTAATTTTATATATTGGTTTGGTTTAACGTGGTGTGATTTTTGTTACTTTTTTTCTTTACTCTCCCTCCTCTCTATAAACGATTAAGCAGTTTTTCATCAGCACCCAGTGGATTCAGCTGAAAAAGCGGACCATTTTAATATGAAATTAGATTGTAAATCAAACATCTCCCTGCAAAAACATTTTATTTTGGGGGGGTGATTTTCAAAAACTAACTTTCTAAAAACCTGCTTTAGGGTCACATAGGTAAAGGTAAAGCATCCTTCTCCTAAGAGACGACACACATTGGAGTATGGAATGTGGTGACAAAGTCCCGGTTTCCTTTGCATGCATCAGCTTAGTGATCCTTGCAAGTTTCAAGTCTGGTCGAGACAAAGACTTTATTCTTACAAGTTTTTATAACCACACCCTTGGCAGGATGCAAGTCCACAGAAGGGATACCTTCACCCTAGTCACACAGCTTTAGCTGCTGAGGGAAATTTGTCCTAATCAATAGTTTTCCACAATCTTTGCTCATACAAGGAATTGAACCCAGGACCTGCGTGTGAAGCAGACGTGCTAACCATTACACTATCCGAGCAGATAGCCACATTGGTACAGACAGAAAATGTCATGGGGAAATTGTTGTATGGTTTTTGCAGTCGGATGTCATATAAGGACAGACAGACTTTTGGTGAATTATAATAAGATTCTTGAAGCTTTTAGGCAAGTAGTGTTACAGTAACAAGTAGTTACTTAGAATTGGAATTCAACTCGTACACCAACAGGTAACTAAATGCATAATGTAAGTCACATTTTCTTGGCATCGCTCAAGTCTGGCACAGTAACGTGAAAAGAAATGGATACCTCCTCCTTCGAGGCATCCCAAATCACCCTTAATGCAGAATCCTCTAGAGCAGGGGTTCCCAACCTTTTTGCACTACGGTTTAGTATTGACAATATTCTTGCGGACTGGCCAACGGAGGGGATGGTGTTAATCCCGACAAGAATAAAGGTGGTAAGTCAACTATAAGTCACTTATAAGTCACTTATAAGTCACTTATAAGTCACTTATAAGTGGCCAATACACTAGTTCCTTTCTAAGAGGGTTTCTCTTGACAAATCTAATATTAGAATCCAAGGAAATGAATTTGGTTTTATTTTACAAAGAAAATAAAAGAATAATCACCAGATCATATAGTTTCCTCACTGCCTGGTAGCACATGCTTAGTGGCCTGGTGATTGGAGACCACTGATCTAGAGAACTCATCCCATTGGGCTAATTCAGTGGTCTTCAAACTTTAACTACTCAGGGAACCCTTTTCAATAATTAAATTTTCTAGGGCACTCCTTCAAAAAACAACTTTCCCTCCTACAGCCCCCTCAATTTATAGGTAGAGCACTATAGTAGAGAATTACCTGTTTACATCTTAGCTCTTCGGAGTATTCTGGATTGAGCGCTCTTGTAAATAGAAAGGCATGAGTTTATATGCCTAAAAAATGATCTACAACCAGCCGCGGTGACTGGGGCGTTGGTAAGAAGTCGGACTGCTGGCCCAGATGTCCGGTTTCAATCCTCGCTCGGGGCACCAAGGCACTTATAGTCAGTAGCCGCACTGATGAGTCGTAAGTCAACAAAACAGCGCTGTATATGGATTTGACAATATATATATATATTCACATATGTATGTAACGATTAGATTTTAGCCTTGTTTATGGAATTATCTGAATGTGTATAAACCCAAATGTAAAAGCCGTGAAGCAATCGTTTATGTAATGAATAATTATTAAGTATATTGCAAAATTGTCACTTTTTCGCAGAACCCTTGCAAAAGTCACACAGAACCCTGGGGTTCAACGGAACACAGTTTGAATACCACTGGGCTAACCCAATGTGCAAATAGAAGAACACTAGTCAGCAATAGTTCACGTGTGTTTGGCTGATATAATTTATACAACTATTGTTTGGGAGTAAAGGTCAGGTTCAACAATGCATTCTTACCTTCAAGCTTCATGTAAGGAAGACTTGAGGATCCCACATTTCAATACTGACAAGTATTCTATAATTTATACTACTATAAATTTAGTTCCCTCATATTCTGGGATGGTTTAGCATTAAGGTTTGTGAAAAATTCATATTAAAATTGGACCAAATCTTTGTACATGTATTCTTAATACTTGAGCCTGGACGATGTAGGTTTTTTTGAGAGTAAAGTATTATTAATAACAAAACTGCTTCTATAGTTTTACCACTGGTCACTGCTAGTGAATGACAGGGTCGCCAGATTGGGCTACAAGGGGAGATAATCCGAGCTTTACTCAACACCTGTGTTGGGTAAGTCTCCAAGATAAATTATGGATTATCTCCCCATGTATCCAAATCTGGCAACCCCGTTGAATGGTCATTGAAAGATATGTCTGATTAGAATTAAGAACTTACCATTGCTGGTACCTAGTTATTGACTGACCTACTTTTTCACCTAGTACCTAGTTTTTAATATATCTGAATGACTACTGACCTAGTTTGAAAAAAAAAAAGAAAAGAAAAAAGACTAGGTATAGTCTAGGTCAAAACTGGATTAGGGTTGGGAATTGAGAAATATATATAATTAAAAAAAATTAAAAAATTGAGAATCTCGTTCTAGTAAATTTCTTGTCTTGTTTCTTTCTACAAAATCTTGTCTCGTTTCTCGACTTCTACTTCCAGGTTATATGCTAGACTTCAATTTTAGCTTTCAGTTAGTTTTTTGCCATAACAAAGCTAAATAGTTAGACCTAGTTTTTTACTACTGACCCGTTTTTCTTTTTAGACCTAGGTACCAGCAATGGAACTTACTACCAAACACTCACCTCTTCCATGACTGTTGGGTCTAAGCAGTCTCCATTTTCATCATACAAAGCATCCCAAGAGTCTACACCTTCATCCTCACCGTCTACAGCAGATGGGGTCTGAGAACCATTCTCTGCTGGAGGGGCCTGCTCCTGTGCAGGAGAAGATTTTCTAGCTGCCTTTACCATTGCCCCAGTATCTTCACTGGTCACGACATTATCATCAGCTGAAGAGTCCAGATCTGTATTGCTCAATGTCTCTTTAGATTTGTTCAGCAGATTGTTCACTGGACAGTGGTCATCACTGTCCTTGCTGGCCGCAGTATCTGCCTCCTTGCAACCAGTGCTAGGAGAACGTCTACAGCTGGCCGAGGTGTCTACTGGCGATCTAGAAGAGAGACTGTCTGAATGGTCAGTCTCCTCTTTCGGAATGTCCACTGGAATGGCAGCACACTGTTGGTCAGCCGGGGTCTGCTGATCGTCCAGTTCTAGGGATGAAGGTGAAGGTGTAGCCTCTGAAGATATAGAAGGGATGCCCTGTTTGCTGTCTTGGTCTGCCGATTGATGGGGTGAGCTTGACTGACATTTGAGATTACTTGCTCCAGGCTTCGATTCACAAGGAAGTTTGCTGGGGTCACAGCTGCTGCTTATGGGGGAACGACGGTGTTGCCTCGTTGGGTTGCTGGCGGCAACGTTCGTCTTATCACAGACTTCAGTTGATTCGTTGACAAGTGGGGTTTTGTGACTTGGGCCTCTCGCCACGGATTCAGTCGGCTGTCTTTCGTTTGTACATCGAAGAACACTGGCATTGGCGCTGGCCTCTCCAGGACACCGCTGTGCGACATATGTTCCTTTGCTAACATTGTCGGGAGATGTCCCCAGGTTGTCTCCAGCTAGGTTTGCCTGGGGAACATTCCGGTTCTTGCGGCCACACGGTCTACTGCGGTTTCTTTCTTCCGATGCTGGTGCTGGTGCTAGTGTTACTTTCCGCTCGGAGCTTCCAGAGTCGTCCGATGAAGATGGAGATTGATACTCCCACTGTTTCGACCGCCTGCCTCTCCTACCACCATCAGGTGACCTGTGGGTTGTGGTTTGGCGAGAATTTCTGACATTTAGATATTGTAGCTCGGCCTTCCCTCCTTGCCTGTTCACCTCCGTACTAACATCTTGGCAACCCCCTACAGTCCAATCAGCGGAATATTCTCCAGATAGTCGATCCAGAGGAGATGCATGTTCACGGCTGTTGATTGGTGCCCCATCCTCATCCAGACCATCTATAGGCGTTCCACCTTGCTGCATCAAACGTTTGGCCCGAGGGATGTAAATCTCCACCTCGCGCCGTGTTTTCCTGGCTGTACAAGTGGCACGAGGTGTGTTTTTCCGACCTGACTGCTGAGGGGTGTTGACGTTGTTAGGATTGCTGCTGAACAGCTGAGGATAGAAGTCGTCAGGGCTTGTTGGGGTCAGTCCTCTTTCGTCATTGTTGTCCCCCACACAGTATGGGGAGTTATAATCATCATTGTCCGGTTGTTGCTGCTGCTGCAGGCGTCGTGGACGTGGGATGTAAAGTTGCTGCTCAGGTTTTCTGGCTTTGCCTCTGAAAAAGAGAGACAGAGTGAAAAATTAGAAAGGAACTGTAAAATTTCCAGAACGTTGGAGTCTGTAAAATTCTTTGCGCTACTAGTGTTTCTGGTAAACCTATATTAACTGAGCAAAGAACAAAAATAAGAAAACACCTTATAGTTTTAAAAATAATTTTAGGCCAAGTAGGATGGCTTAACTGTCAAAAATGTATCGCATCATAAGGACTGATTTGACTGATCACCGCTAAAGAAGCTAACATTTTTTTTACTTTCGTACTAAGCTGGCACGGCAATGACTGTTTAAGTTTTAGTAAAAAACTCAAATTTAAAAAAAATTTTTTTTTTAAAATTAAATCAATTATTGTAAACCATTTTTATTAATTTTTGTCTGCTATTTACCCTCATCTTAATTTTTAGTAGTTTAAAAAAAAAAAATCACAATGTGTAAAATGGTTTAACGAATAATAGACCTTTTACTAAAAACCAAGTTGAATAGTAATTAAAAAAACAAGTTAAGATGAAGGTAAATAGTAGTTAAAAATTAATAAAAATGGTTTACAATTCTTTGTCTAAATAAAAGTTAAATAAAATAATTGATCACTTTTTTTTATTACTAAAACCAAAAATAAACAGGGGTCAGGTTAATTGTGTCTGAAAAGCTTTGTGTAATTCAGTTTGGCGGTTTAGGCGTGCATTGTGTTATATCAAATTTGAAGTAAAATTTCCTAAAACTTTGTATCCAGCGTTTTAATGACTCAGTGTAATAAAACAGTTACTCGCAATAAAAGTCTCTACAAGATGATATAGATTTTATTAAAATTGGTTGAGTTTTACCAAATTAAAGTCATCGGTTTGTATTAAAAAATCAACTTAATCATATTAAGGGCAGTGCGTTGACATTGTTGTTAGGATTGCTGAGATGTAAATTACATAGCCCACACTCCTATAAAATTTCTTTTAAAAATTAAAAAAAAAAAATTTTTTTAAAAAAATACTCTTGGAAAGAATACCTAAAAAATAAACTTAATTTTGCACTTAAAATATTTACATATAGCATTAACAACCACATTACATATTGCTAATACAAAAAACAAACTAAAAAGCATGCATACATCTGCCAACTTGATTGTTACTGAGAACCAAATGAAAATCAGTTTATATAGCTACGATGCAGGAGAGGTAACTGCAAGTTTCAATTTTCCATATCTTGGACTATTGTCTCTGAAAAAATCTCTCTCAAACGAGAAAATTCCAGAATCTGCCCAAAGATTTAATCAATTCTACCTTAGCTCATAGTCCATACTTCTACAAAATCTCATTGAAATTCATTGAGAACTTTCGGAGATATTGTGAGGACAAACATAAATGAATACATATACCTGTTCCAACTTTGTTGACACAGGTAATCACATTACATATAGCCAATACAAAAAAAAAAAAAAAAAAAAAAAAAAAGTTTATAAAAAGTTTTTAAAATGCCCTTCATCAACTGAAATTGTTCCTACTCTGGTACTAATATCAGATAGTGACATGTGCGTACTATGCTTCACTTATAAGTATCAAACTTTTAATGATGCATTCTTGTCATTATACTTGGGGCTCATAATGAATAATTAAACTGACCATAGATACAATAGCTATGATATAAGATAGTACAAAAGCAATTTTAAAGCATTTAATAATGGTTGTTGGTATTTAACAGTGAAAAATATTTAATGAATTTATTGCTGGGAGTTTAATTTTAACCATATATAGATATTATACTTTTCTCATAAGAATTATACATATAAACATGAGAACCATCCTATATACACACACACACACACACACACACCTTCTACACCGTGTATACATAGTGTAACTAAAATAGACACAGCACACACACACATATATATATCTTCTACACCGTGTATACATAGTGTAACTAAAATAGACACAGCACACACACACACACACATATATATATATATATCTTCTACACCATGTATACAGTGTAACTAAAATAGACACAGCACACCATACAATAAGTACATGTATGCATTTTATAGTCACTAAACTCAATTATATCAGGAATATAAATGTGCATTTCTCAAATTGACTATAAAGGAACATAGATATTTCATGTAGAATTAATCTATATCAGTGTTGCTCAAACTTTTTGGGACTACCCGGGGGGGGGGGAGATATAAGATTAATTCTACATGGAATTCATATTCCTCCATCTGTCTAAAATGATACAGTGAAAATTAAATTTTTAAATTCAAGCATTTCTTTAATAACCAAAAGTGTAATGGTACAAAAGTAGCTAAAAGTACACGAGGTAGAAGGTATCGATTGGTATTCTTTGCCTCTTGTGCCTCCTCCTCATCACCACTTGTCTCAACGCTCCCCTACCGACCCTTTCCCTTCCAGCACCCCCCAACACACTTGAGTCTTCCAGCAGCCCCAAAGGTGTGCCAGCACCCACTTTGGGAAGCACTGATCTATATAATAATTGACTGACTTACCTTGCGCCCTGCAGAGAAGCAGCTGTAATGATATCATGATTGCTTCTAGTCTCATCATCCTTTATTATTTGTGGTGAAGGAATGACTGGAGGTGAATTCTGATAGTCTAACCACTTGCCACGACCACGGCCACGGCATGGCCTACTGCCTGAACTGGACATCGGTTGGCTAAGACCATTACTGCAGAAAAAAGAAAAACACAGGATGTTCAGTCTTATGTGCATATAAAGTTGGATGGTCACAGTGACACAAAAGGGGGAGAGCACTACTACATATATACAGGAATACCTTGATTAGTGAGGGTTTTGATATAGTACGGTTATGGCATTGCTGTACAAATTAATGCAACTAAGTACAAGCTGAAAATAAAACATTAAATTATAATAAAACCTGGAACAGTGTGGGAAATTTTGGAACAAATTAACAGCACTATTCAAGGTATATCTGTATTTACTTTGATCTAAAGCTGGGGTTCTCAAAATTGAAAAAACTTTTTTTTTTATTATTCAAACCCTTTTTGATGTGACAAATTGTTTTGTGACCACTCACTCATAGTTGTAATATAACAGTAACTAAATATAGTTAAAAAATCTTTCCAAAATTGCAACATTTATAATCTATTAGGTTGTCTCACATGAAATGGCTGGTTTTGTTTTTGCATTTGTCTTTACAACTGCGATTTCGACAAATTCTGAAGCAGAGAATGTAGTTATACATATTTAACTGATTATACAACATTAGCTTTCTCTTAAATTTTCATCTTATGATTCATCATATATCAGTTTTAATGAGATAATCTCTCACTTATGCAGATGCTGTCCTCAAAGAAAATTAGAATATTGTTTTTACGAGTTCAAATTCAGTATTAAAAAAAACCCCAAAAACCAAAAAACTTAATTAAGAAATCTTAGATCATCCTCCATATTCACCAGGATTATCTCTGACAGATTATCACCTATTCTGACAGCTTGAACTTTTTCTTCACAATAAAAAGTATGCCAACAAAGAAGCGATAGTGACAGCATTTGAATAGTTTTTAGCTTCAAACATCACTAATCTCTATAAAGAAGGAATCTTTAGACTGATGGAAAAAAGGTTATTGAATCAAATACAGCTTATTTTGATCAATAAACCAGGCTTGTTTACATTTTTAAGTTGCTTTTATTTTTCCTTTCATAAACAGCCATTTCATGTGGGACAACCTAATACATTAGGTTTTACAGTGTTTATTACAAAAAAACAAAACAAAAGAAAACTTTAATAAATTAATAAAAAGTAACAAAAACAATTTATTTTTTTAAGAATTAGTGAAATGCATTGAGACAATAAGCACTGAGTACATACATTTTTGTATGGAGATAATTTAAAAAAAACAAAAAAAAAAACAAACTTTAGTTACATAATTTTTTTTTAAACAAGATGAAGTTAATTTTTTAAATTTATTGATAACGCCCCCCCGCCCCAAATGAATATATTAATTCTAACCTTTTATGAACTACGCCTAGAGAAAATCTTTTCAGTAAATTCAAAAAGGCAGCCATGAAGATGATACTTTTAATTTATCAGTAAGGTCATGTGCTCATGGCCAAATCACATTGGACACACCAGTTCACGTGCGATCACCAAAGTTATGCAACATCGAGCCTGGTCAGTACTTAGATGAGTGACCGCTTGGGAATACCAGATGCCATAGACGAGAATGGTGAAGTGAGTTATGCCACTTTGGGTGCTTGTCATCTCTAAAACTTTTTCACATATCGCAAGCTGAAACAAAAGAAACTTGTGATCTGGAAAGCCCAAGCAGGGACGGCTAATGCTGTAGCCAGTGTTAGGACATTAGAGCCAGCTCGTAAGGCCCTAATGCTGTAGCCAGCGTTAGGGCATTAGAGCCAGCTCGTAAGGCCATGTGGCTGAGCAATTCAAACTAAAATTATCCACACACTGACTAATCTTTCTTTCATTGTAAACTTTTTAGATGCGTGAACATCTCTAGTACCGATTGCCGTCACTGACCGACTGATTGACTGACAGACAGATCGGAAAACTCCCACCACCTTTTGTTTCCTCCCACTCCTATATGTCCGAAAGTGCAAGGGAGTGAACTTGCACATTTATGGTCTGACTTTCAGGCCTTTTTATATTATCAGTAGTATTTTAACCATGACTTTTTGATATGACTAATTGATGATGAGGCTCGCAGTTTATATAGTGACGAGAATGATGCAATGCTTTATAGAAGTCCTGCTTGTAGAGATCAAAAACTAATGTGAGCTCAAAACAAATCTAAAATGCAATAATCTGAATAAATGTTCAGCAAAACTGGAAATTTATAAGAGAAAAAAAAGCTCCATAGTTGTATCAAGGTTTAACACTTAAATTCATAAAATAAGAAAATAGAATGTTAATTTCAAGGGAAATAACTTCTGATTAAAATTATCTCCCTTTGATCATTTGGTGAATCTGAAAAAAAAAAAATTGTTATCCTATTCACAGAAGAGTTAATAAGCAAGTTATGAATTTAAGAGTTAAAATGAAAATCATGTAAATTTTTTTATTAGCAGATCAGGAAAAAAGACAGGTGTGATACCTACTGAAGCATGATATCTTCTAGACAAACAACAGTTCTGCGTTGTTTTTCAGAACCAACAGAGAAGCTATGCAACTGGTTAAAGTCCGATTCTACAGTCTTGTGGATCAACAGACGGTGGTAGCTGTCAAGTGGTGGGAAGAGTAACACACTGTAATATCAAGAAAAAATTTGGACATAGGATGTTATAGTAGAGTAGGGTTGCCAGATTGGGCTTCAAGGGGAGATAATACAAACTTTAATCCGGAGACTTACCCAAAACAGGCATAGGAATAGTGTTGAATTTGGAAATCTAGCGAGACTGGAGGCAGAGGTTCAATACCAGACTAGACAAAAATTAATAATAACCAAAAGGAGTTGCTTGTTTATCTTAAGAGTTAGCTGTCTTTATCTGCATCTAAACATATCAGTAATTAAATAATGTTGATCACACCGGTTCTCGTAAGATGGCAAACGTTAAGCAACATCAAGCCTGGTCATTCCCCAGATCAGTGGTTCCCAACCTTTTCAACGCCATTCCCCACTTTTGTCAATAAGATTACTAGATTCCCCCCCTTTAGCTCAAAATCAATTCTGCGAAGCGAATGTTGCAGTCATTTACAAAAATTAAAAATATTATTGAAGTTAATAAAACCAATTAAACATAGCAACAAAAAGCTAACACTATAACTAAATTTAAAATAATTTTGATAATCAACACTGGTAAGGAAAATTCAGACCTTTGGTTGCACAGTTATACTCCATCTTGCATGAGACATCCCTACTAGCCTTGAGCCAAAAACATTCACCAGGACTTATTTTTACCTAAAAGCCTCATTCCCACCTGTGACTACCTAAGTTCTTCCCTTGGAGGTAAAATATCTAAATTGGCAACACTGAAGAGAAGTAAACAGAACACTTACGGAATACAACGGACAGAAAATTATTTTACATGACTATTGACTATTATGGCAGGCTGCTACACACATCATAAAGTACGGTCCCTTCCAAACATGCACCTTTGGAATGGGCACTGTCCTAGTTATGGTTAATAAAGATAGGAGCAAAAGCTATTGATACATGCAGTTAATAACAAAATCTTCATAATTGAGGCGCTAAAAACCACAATGTACAATCTATGGCACGATCGAGTGAAGTATACCACTATAATCTTCAAAGCCTGCTCTATCTCGGGTCTGGCGGATTGGGTGGTGTTCACTAAGTGGTTAAAATTCCCATTATTTAAGAGAGTGTTGTCGACCACTCATACACGTGTTTTACAAAAAAAAAAAAAACTGTATGTGCGTATATATGTGTGTGATTGTGATAAGATAAAGCAACCACTCGTGCGGCATCGTTGGCTTGTGCGTGTGTGTATATACAAAGCATACACTTACCATCAGACAAATGATATACTGTTTATCTTTATTGGGGGAAGCAAAATGTGGCTAATTTGTTGAGTATATGTTGTGGTATGGTATCGTGCGGTTCTAGTTAAACGCATTGAAAGTTTTTGCTTCAAAATGCCACAGTTTTTCTGATGAAAGTATTTGTATCTTAAAGGTGATGATTTTAGCTACATAACAAATTAATGGAATATGTGCAATAGTTTCAAAGCATTTTTAAAGTTAAGAAACTTTGGATGTGTTTTTCTTATTTTTAAAAATGTTTTAAGCAGAATATACCTTGTGGTTCTAGGCACCTCAATTATTATGTTTTCAACAATTACTTTGTATATTTACTATTAATCTTTGGCAAAGTAGGACGAGTTGCCCATCAAAAGTTTATTGTATCATAAGGACCGATCACTGCTAAAGAAGCTAACATTTCTTTTACTTTCGTACTGCAATCATTGATTGAGTTTTAGTAAAAAACATTTTTTAAAAAAGTATTGTAAACCATTTTTATTAATTTTTGACTACTATTTACATTCATCCTAATTTCAGTAAGGCTTTTTTTTTTTACTAAAACCAAAAGTAAACAATAACACTGCTGGTGC
The DNA here is from genome assembly GCA_006491835.1 of Architeuthis dux. Lineage (NCBI taxonomy): Eukaryota > Metazoa > Mollusca > Cephalopoda > Oegopsida > Architeuthidae > Architeuthis > Architeuthis dux. Next base: position 4,909,842 of record VCCN01000607.1, read on the forward strand.
CGACCAGCAGTGTTATTGTTTACTTTTGGTTTTAGTAAAAAAAGCGATTGATTATTTTATTATTTAATTTTTATTTAGACAAAGTATTGTATACCATTTTTATTAATCGTTAACTATTTACCTTCATCTTAACTTTCAGTTGTTTTTTTTAATTACAATTCAACTTGGTTTTAGTAAAAAAAGCTATTATTATTCATTCATTGTAAACCATTTTTCAGATTGTGATTAAAAAAAAACTACTAAAAATTAAGATGAGGGTAAATAGCAGTCAAAAATTAATAAAAATGGTTTACAATACTTGATTTAGTAAAAAACGATTATTTTTTTAAATTAAAACTGAAACAGTCATTGCAGTACGAAAGTAAAAAAATGTTACCTTCTTTAGCGGTGATCAGTCAAATCAGTCCTTATGATACGATGCATTTTTGACGGTTAAGTCGTCCTACTTTACCTAATTTTTTTAGTATCATAAAAGATTAATCATTTTTCAAAAAGTTTCTACTAAATTCACCTGTCCGCTGCAGCTTGGTCAGCATATCTGGTGAGCTCCTGGCTCACCAGGCTCACAAATTTACTATCATCAGAGCTGAGGTAGCGGTCGGCAATATACACAGCCAGCCTGAACTGAAAAGAAAAGAAAGGAAGACAATACAGTGATTGGAAGAATTTCCTTTTGTCATGTATAACTGACAAAATGATGCTATACAGTATCGCCCGTAAACGAATACACCCCCTGACACTTTTTGTATAGAAAGTTCTTTTCTTCCAAACCAAACATAGCAGGATTTTATTATTTCTAGTGGAATATTACACAATCAAGCTGCAATAGAAAATAAAGTTGGTCACACCAAATATTGATTTTAAATAAACTTTTTTCGTAGAGGTGTACTCATTTTTGGAGAGTAACATATTCAAATTTTTGCCAACAGAGTTTCAATGTTGTAGAGTTTGGTCATAAATAATACCCGTTTTGATTGTGTAATGTTCCACTAGAAATGATAATTTTTTTCTAAACCAAACATAGCAGGATTTTAACTTTCTATTGGGGTGTACTTATCTATGGGCAACACTGTATGTAGATTAGATATTAAAAATGGATAACACAAAAATAAGCATTACACATAATGTGATATGTAAGTTTGGCTGTTAAAAATACAATTCTTTTAAAAATTCAAATTATAGGGTATGCATGACATTTACTGCAAGACATTTTCTATAGTTTTGAGAAGGGTCATTAACATTCAAATAGTTTTTCGGACGATTGAACTCCTTCTTTAAAGAGGCAGCACATATCAACATGTAGATTGAATGCATTAGTCAGGCAAGTACAGAGTTCAACCCGATGTGGCTTCCGCTGCTCAACAAACCCAAACCCGACAAGACAAGGACAAAGTAACACCCGAATCCTACGTTATAAGGGTTACCTGCTTTGAAATTAAAAACTTCTGTTTACCCCATCACATTCAGATAAACTTGAAATTTTGCACGCATGCGCACACACCCCTCAATGAGTAAGGAAAATGTTTTTTTTTGTTTTTTGAAAATTCCCCCCAAAATAGGGTTTTAGTGCTGGGCGAAGTCCAGATATATAGATACATATAAATGTGTGAACACCCGAATAACCTAAACCCAATTACACCAGTGTTTTGTGTAGCAGAGATTAATTCTTTATTATAAATAGCTGGAATCTTGACAAACTGTTATTGTGCAGTGAGCAATTGGCTTGTTTGAATGATGCACTGGAAGAGAAAAGACT
>VCCN01000607.1:4964920-4976281 GCA_006491835.1 Architeuthis dux
AATTGGTGGTCTTAATTTGGCCATGGATTGAACCCATGAACTACCAAACCGGAGGTGAGCTCTCTACCACTGGGCCACAGTGATAGGTAAGAACTAGATTAGTTTGCTGTAAATATTTAAAAACTTTAATAACCTGAGAATGGAGGACAATATGCAGACATATAAAATAAGTTTAGCATTTAAAATCTGAATTTTTAGTGGATTTGAATAATTACTGTTCGTAATAGGGAGGAATTAGCTACTGATGCACCCCTGGAAATAATGCTTCATAAGCCACCATCGCCGAATTGTGATCCCCCTCCCCACTCAGTCAGTAGATGATATATACAAAAATACGGCTGTGCATATGAACAATGGATGGTGCACATATATTGGCATAATTCTGAAGTAAAATACAGTCGTCATTCTATTCAGGTTTTTGCGGTAATTTCGAAGTAAAAAGTGCAGGTTTTTTTGTAAAATGGTAAGTTAAATCAATCTTTGTTATTGGATGAAGTATTGTAACACCACTCTTTAAAAAATTTGACTAGTTTTTACCTTCATCCTAATGTGAGTTTGAAGGCTTACTCTTTTTTTCCGATTGCGCTGTTATTCGTTTCCATAGAAACAGTGGCCCGAATTAATAAGTTGTATAAAAACAACTAAAATTAGGATGAAGGTGAAAACTAGTCAAGTTTAATAAAAAGTTGTATGTTACAATACTTCATAAAATAATAATAAAGATTGATTTATAAAAAAGACTACTAGGTCTCATAAGTAAAACAACATAAATATGGCGCAGAGAGTTGGTTGTAGGGAGTGAGTGTAAATCAGCTTCTGCTAATCCATGAAGTCTTTGTGGGTGATTGGTAAAAGCAGCTAGGTGTAAACTAGTCTCCCTCTGACAATGAGGGTGTGAGATCGATTCTCACTGAAGGCTTACTCTTTTTCTCCGACTGCGCTGTTATTCGTTGCTATAGAAACAGTGGCCTGAATTGATAAGTTGTATAAAAACAACTAAAATTAGGATGAAGGTAAAAACTAGTCAAATTTTATAAAAAGTGGTAAGAAAGTTGTACTAAAAATTCTAAAATCTAAGATGGCCGCCACCTGATGACATCATCATATGCAAATTAGATAATGATATTTCTTTCCAACATAAACTTTGTGCCATACTGATCATTTCATTTCTGTATAGCAACCTTCTATCATGAACCATTATCCCTCTACCCTTCAAAAAAACACAAAGTCAAATTTACGGAATTGTCCTCAAAAACTTGGCGCCTAAAGGGTTTAGTAAATTCCTCTGTTAGCCATCATCTCAGTGGATAAAGACAACTTTCAGATAAGACGACACCCACCTTTCAGTCTAAATTTCATGGTTTTAGCTCATATCAGTGGTATAAGATAACCCGCCAAACTATCAAACCATACCAAACAACTAATACAGTGATATATCAATACAATGAATTAAATACCATGAATGTATTATCAGTAATACAGTAATACCTTAATGTATAACCTGTAAATCAGACATGGGCAACCCTTTTCAAGCAGCAGGCCGCCTGCTATATTGCTAATCATAAACCGGGCCACAAATTCACTGTCAGAATAATTTTTAGAATGTTAGGAAACCTTTTTTGCTAACAACATAGCTTGCATGCCCCATTTTGCTGAGCCCTGTTTGTCTTTTAGAAAAAAGCGTATTTAGGCTACCAATCTGTTTCTTTAATGTTTCAATTGTAAGCTTTCTGATATCTCCTTTAAATGTATCATACCCAGAATGTTTACTTGTGTAATGACGCTTAACATTAAATTCTTTAAATGTGGAGTGGGATTCAGAACATATTAGACAGACTGGTCTGTTTTTTACTTCAACAAAGAAGTAATCATTTGTCCACTTATCCTGGAATTTTCTCATTTCTTCAAAAAAGGTTCCCAGTTTTCTTAGATGAAATTTTAATAAAACGTTATTTTCCTCATGGAATTAAGCATGCCATTCAGAAAGTCAAAAGGGCCGCATGTGGCCCGCGGGCCGCAGTTTGCCCATGGCTGCTGAAAATCATTTGAATTGTCAGTATGTTATCAGTGAAGCATATCACCATATGTAGACGATCAGCTGTAGAGGCAGTAGTTTAACCATGATCGATGATAGATTTGTTTACATACTGTATCTGTCATGTTGACTTAGCTGGTGGGCGTGGCTGGTTAGTGGGTGAAGCACCGTCACAAACTGATTCATGGTTCAGTCTGTTGCTAACTTCTGTCTTTACCAGTTTAAAATCCATTTTGGATCATGTTCCCATCAAGCACCCTAAATTTTTGCAAATCGAAAAGGATGCTTTTTTCCTTGACACCGGTGACATCACTGAAACGTCAGCAGTGTTAGTTACCAACTTAAACAAAGTCTGTGTGTTGATATTGAAAATACTCAAAAAAAGTTTTTAATTTTTTCAGAAGAAAGTATCTTAGTAACTTCGAAAGTTTGTTAGTTTCAGTGACATCACCAGTGTCAAGGAAAAAAGCATCCTTTTCAATTTGCAAAAATTTAGGGTGCTTGATGGGAACATGATCCAAAATTTATCAGATTATTATCATGGAGCCACCAGCAAAACAAAGTTGCGAATGAAATTTCAACTTATTTAATTTCTCCAGAAATGTAAATATTTTTAGTGTCAAAATGATATTTTATAGAGATTTCATAAAATTAAATAAAGAGGGTTGGGTGACTTTAAAAAAAATATTTCCACAAATCTTTCTTACAAAATACCCTTTTCATAAATAAACTCATTCATAAATGAATAGGTATTGAAAATTCTATTGAAATTTCATAATTAGTTGATTTTTGGTAGATTTTAAAAATCTTGGTGTGGTTCATCTGTTGTTTTGTTTTGTGGATGCCAAGATATATGGTTCCTTGTTTTTAGAGTAAAGAAGAGAATAATGTGATTCCTAATATTGTATTATTTTAACTACTTTTTACCTACATCTTAATTAATCACCGCTACCAAAGGTTTAGGTTAATCAAGTGTTCACACATCTATATATCTATATATCCGGATTTTGCCCAGCCCTAATCATTCATAGTAGAAACTTGAAATTTTGTACACACACTCCAACCTTTTAATTGATCACCCCCAACACAGCATATATGGGTGGCAGTATTTCATAATTTCCCTTGGAATGCTAGTTTTTAGTTGTTTTTATCACAACTCTACTTGGACCGTCAATCTACAACAGCAGTACGAGTTGAGCTGTGACTAAAATTAAAGATGAAGGTAAAAAGTAGTCAAAAAGAATACAATATTGGGTTAGATTACTTCATTTAATAATAAAAATTAATAGGTCTGGTTAGTCACTCAATAGAAACCGTCACATGACTAAATGTCTTTTGGCAGCATGCTGTGTAGGGATCAATTAAAAATTGGAAAAAGGTGAGATCAATGGATAAGTTATTTCTTTTGCTTTTTTTTGGTTTGTGATCACTAAAAAAAAGTCTGAATTTTCCAAAAAAAACAAACATGAATGCTGCTGAACACAAACTAAGTGATCAATTTGGCATAAAGTTACATTGCAAATTAACCCCCCCCTGAAAACCAGGGGGGGGGGGTTAAAAAGAAAAACCCCAAACAACTGTTTATTCTAAACATAATGAGTAAATGTTGGAAATTTCAGCCCATTGGTGCAACCTGTACGTGTGATACATACGGGTCCGGTTCATTTTCACGGAATTCACTTTCCCGAAGTTCAATTTGCTGAACGTTGATTGGCCGAATCATGACTAGGCTGACTTATCTCCCCGTCTATTTATTACTTTGAAAATAAAGGAAGACAATTCGAGTTACCCAACCGGCCATTCTTTCGTATTTTGTTCTTTACACTGATTTTGGTTTGTATTTTTAAAAAATTAGTGTGATGTTTATGACTTATGAAGAAAAGGGTAGCAATCTATTAAATGTAGACCAACTGAAAACTGAAGAAACCTATTTTGAAGGTTTTGGTTGACTGTTTCTAATAATAAAAATCTGATTCTTGTAATCAAAATTGTTTGATGTACATTGTATACCAATCTTCCAGCAAACAAGTTCATTCTTATTCACATTCATATAGAACAGAGGTCCCCAACTTTTTTGGCACTGCAGACTGGTTTAATATGGACCATATTTTTGCGGACTGACCGAGGGGGGGGGGTGTTAATCACGACTGGAATATAGGTGATAAGTCAATTATAAGAGGCTAATACACTCAATTTTGTTTCTAAAAGGGTGTTATCTAACAAATTTAATATCAAGATCCATTTTTATTTTACAAAGAAATATTGCCAAATAGTATCGTTTCCTCGCAGCCCGGTAGCACATGATTTTGTGGGACGGTACCAGTCCGTGGTGCGGTGGTTGGGGACCACTGATATACAAACATTACAGTATGATTAAAAATGAAATTAGAAGAAATTACCACGAGAAAGAGAGTGAAATATACTTTTTTTTATTATTTACAATTTGTTCTGAGAAAGATCCCAAGCTTAATTAGGAGAGAATAGAATCAGGAGATCAGAATAGAAATTGGACATTAACAGAAGGGACAGTCTGGCTAAGGAATCAGACAGACACAAGTGCAAATGGACAGGTACAAGTACAAAGTAGAGTACTAATGCGGTACTTGAGGAAGAGTGGATAAGCACAGCATAGAAACAAGTGAGAAAGGAAGACAAAGAGGATATCTGGGTAAGCTGTATGGACCAGAGTTGTCAGATTTGGCCAGAGTTGTCAGATTTGGAAATCGAGCAAGCCAAGATGCTGCCTCCAGACTGGCTCGGTTTCCAAATTCGACGCTATTCCAATGCCTGCGTCAAGTCTCCGAGATAAAGCTCGGATTATCTCCCCTTGTAGCCCAATCTGGCAACCCTGACTGGAACTATTGTTCTAGCCTAGAGAAAGAGCAAAGTATCCTGGGCTGGTGGTTAAAGACTAGAAAAAGAATTAGTGCAGAAGCCTAGTGGACAGAGAAGGACATTCACTGGGAGAGAAACATAGAAGAGAGTTGAGAGGCAGGAAGAAGACAGCACATATTGCAATTTCTTGTCGTCATTGTTACTGTTGACTGTCATCTCTGAATGGTTTTCAACTGATCTTGTATATCATCTAAAGTTACTGTACTGAAAGAGAAAACAAAATGATATGAAGAATCCAAAATTTAAAAAAATAGACATCAAAATGAAAGCAATAAACATAAAATTTCTAAACATCAATCTATGTGCTGTATTTGAGAAGCCTTTTAATGTGCTTTTAACTCTTAAATTCATATTTAAAAAAAGAAAATTAAATTTCAAATCAAGGGGAATAACTTCTTATCAAAGTTACTTCCCTTGCATATTTAGGTAATTTAAAAAAAAATTATTTTCATTCAATTCACAAAAGAGTTCCATTTTTCTAAATTATATTCATTGAAAAATTCCTCTGTGTTTAGGTACATGAATTTAAGAGTTAATATAAAAGATTCTTTGTATTTTAGGCTAGGATTTTTTAAAAATGAACATGTTCCTAAAAAAACATTTTTAATCTCAATTCTCTATGGGTTAACTGTAAAATAGTATCTGTCCCTAGAAATTGTTCATATCAACTTCAATCAAACAATTCAATAATTTTCTATAGTTTTGAGAAGGTCATTAACATTCAAATAGTTCTTCGAATGATTGAAGTCCTTGTTGTTAGGGTTGTTAACACAATGTTTTGGCCGTATTGACAGAGAACACTGTTGGAAAACAGAGAAAAATCAAAGAGGCAACACATATCAACATGTCGACTGAATGCATTAGTCAGACAAGTGCGGAGTTCAACTCGATGTGGCTTCTGCTACTCAACAAACCCAAACCCAACAAGACAAGGATAAAGAAACACCCGAATCCTACATTATAAGGGTTGCCTCCTTTGAAATTAAAAACTTCTGTTTACCACATTACATTCGGATATTACACCTGAGGAAGGCTGAAGAATGGATTGGCTGAAACATTGTGTTAACAACACAAACAACAAGAAGGAATTCAATCGTCTGAAGAACTATTTGAATTCAATAATTCATTTTAATAACCATGTAAAATGTGAATCTCTTCTTTACAATTTGTATCCATCTATTTTCACTTGATTTATTAGTAGATTCATTTTTTACAACACGATCACTCTACCTTATCAGGTTATAATAATTCCCATGCCGCAAAGCTTATAAATAAAAGTCAACAGTGTTGGCAAACTATTTTAGGTGCAGGGTTGCAGATTGAGCTACAGGGGGAGATAATTCAAGATTTATCTCCGAGACTTACCCAAGACAAGCATTGGAATAGCATTGAATTTGGAAATTGAGCGAGTCTGGACCAGAGGTTCAATACCAGTCTCTTGAGGCTAAGATTATCTCCACTTGTAGCCAAATCTGGCAACCCTGTTTAGGTGTCCAAATGATTCACTTGAATTATTTTTAAAATCCTTTCTCGGCACGATACACATTCATTCTTTTCAAACATTTCTTGATAAAACAGAGATAGATTTTTTTAACGATCATTATTCACATATGAAAGAAAGATGAAAGAAAAACCGTAGTTACCTTCTTTCCACAGCAGCAAGTCTACAAAAATATGAAGGAAGATATGGTTAAACAAGAAAAATTGATCACAATGCAATAGCATGATATATAACTTCATAAATAAATTTCTATGGGAAGTTGATAATTTATATATATTTAACATAGGTATACATGCCTAAATAATAATTAAAAAACAACAAGAAACTACATAAATATACCAATACTGTGCCACAGGTTATGAAGTATACAAGTGGTAGGGTATCAGTCATTGTTGTCAAGTGTTGAGACACAGGGAAATAGAAGTAGAAGGAACATCAAGAAATGAGGTAGTAATGAGAAAAACTTTAATGCTGCTTAACTTGTAGACTGCTGGTGCCTGCTACCGGAGGATTTTGGAAGACAATGGTAGAGGCCAAACCAAACTTTTATGTGCAGAACTTGGAGACAAATCAAACTAGGGTTTAATGTAGATTACAGGGGAACAAAATCAGAATTAGTTTGTTTTTCTCCTCCTTGTGTTGTCTTTAAATAGAAAACTTGTTCCACTGAATTCCACCCAAAAGTGACTTCATAGAAATGTGGGGTCATTCCCGGAACTCATTGGTAAGAGCCAACCAGCCAATAAATACCAGTCCAAAAATGAGGTGGATCAGCATGTATTCCTCCCTCATCTCTTCATTGGTTGGAGCTCTCCAGTTTGTGACAGTCACTAAGATGGTTAGTCTGTAGGTGGCTATCCTAAATATTGCATGTCTGCTCTTGGTGATTGGATGTCTGGGGAATCAAAAGAAGTTATGGTAACTTCCCTTCCTGATAGATCAAATATCCTGGAAATCTTTATCTAGCTTTATTGGTACCTCCCGACAATTCTTAAATGGGAAGGTTTTATGAACCCCCATTTATGCCAGTGCAGACTGGCATAGGTGCATGCTCCTCAGTGCATCCTGACCTGCTTATCTAGGAGATTATCATGGTATGACATAAGTCCAATATATTGAAACAAATATCTTATCACAAAAGTTACATTTTGTTATATATCAAGTGTGTGCAACAGTTCTCAGTTTTCCATTGAGTATTCAGTCTGGTTTTCAAAAAAGAGGGTGCTGGAAAATTTTACACATATCTAATAAAAAAGATTTGCATATTATTTAAATTTTGAGAGAATAAAAAAAATAAACAATTCAAAATGAAGCAAGTAATAAACCTAAATAAAGAATGTTATTTATGACAAGATAAACTGTAGTAGTATTATTATTATTATCTTTTTTTCTTTAATGTTTATTTTTTTTTTCATCCTGTAGAGCTGGGTCCAAAGTATGGTCCTGGGGTGCTATAGGAGAGTCTTCATCTAATCGACAGCACTTTCCGTAGTATGTGGGCTGTTCCAAGTAGGGTGATCCTTTGGACTACATGGATGTTGATGTTACCTGGGATACGGTTGGTGAACTTTTCCGTTCCCTTCTTCACAAGTCCTAGAGCTCCGATGACCACTGGTGTTATAGTGGTTTTCATGTCACACATCCTGTTGATCTCGATTTCTAGGTCCTTGTACTTTCACAGAAGTGTTTCTGTCAGATGGTATTACTATTATTTTTTTTTAGTGCGACGATATATACACTACAGAGGTATTTTCAGTTTTTCCACTGTATGTTCCTTGACTGTTTTTATAGTTAATTTTTATAATTCTAAAAACAGATATGTTGAAAATATTAAGAATTGCATTTACAGAAGAAACAATTACAATATGCAGGAGAAGAATCAAGAGCAAGAGAAAGTGTTTGGAGTTTGGAACTTACTGGAATTCTAGCTGGGATTTTATCATGTCCATTTTCTTTAATGTCTAAAAGAAAGAGAGAGGAGACAAAAGAATGAAAATGAAATAAATCTACCTGTTGCATCACAAAAAAATTACATATTACAGGTGAATTATGCAAATAAAGGTTTACCAAATTCTCTTTAAGGAATTTCTTGTTATGGTAATTCTCTGGTTAATTTCATGGGAATAAATCAGTAAAAATTAATAAAAATTTTCATATTTCCTTTTTTTATTTTATATAATTGATGATTTTAATTGAAATACTACCAAAGGTATATAATACCTTATGGTTATTTACTGAGCTTAGTCTGGCACAAGGCCACAGAAGTGGGGCATTTAGGGAGAACCAAACTCACTACACTGGTGAATTGGTCTGTGAGACAAACTCTATGCAGGCACCCTTAAACTTATGAATAATCTTATGAATATAGAGAAAAAATTATTTTGATAAATACATTTGTGAGCAATAAAATTTTGTAAAGATTCAATATTATGATATAGTAAATAAAATTAACACATCATCTGTTTGTTAAAAACAGTAGAAACATGAGCCACAAAGATATGATCTTTAGTTGCTTTCTCTATTTCCAAATTGTCTGGCAAAGGTTATCAGAACTAATAAAAACATTTCTGTATCAGTAACATGTTCTCCTTCTTTATCACATGCTGCATATGTATCTATATCTATGCATATATGTACATTGACAGCTTTATGGGCCAAGGACCAATGAATTTGTTTAGGTAATAATTAAGTTTATAAAAGTTTTATTTTGTACATATAAAGAACGTTTATTTAATAAATGTTAATAACTTTAAAAGTTTTGAAACATCAAAAGCAGTCATGTGAAAAATATTTCAAATTAATATATTAAAATTGTTGTTGAAGCAAATAAAAAAAAAGCCATCGTGACAAATTGCTCTTTTTGTTCTGAAATAAAATTGAAAAATATTTTAAATTTAAAAAAAAAAAAAAGAAAAGAAGCTGGTACACAGATTAACAGCTACACAAGGTTGCCAGATTAAGCCAGAAGGGGAGCTAACCCAATCTTTATTTCAGAGACTTACCCAACACAGGCATTGGAATGCCTGTGTTGGGTAAGTCTCTGAGATAAAGATTGGTTTAGTGCCACTTCTGGCTTAATCTGGCAACCCTGCAGCTCCAAATGAATTCTTTTTTTTACTTACATCAAGGGAATTGTTGATTGTGTTTTCTTGGAAAGCAAAATTCTTCGCAGCCTGAGCCAAAAGCTGTAAAAGAGAAACAATTGTTAGCAATACAATGGAGTATCACAGATTTTATATGTATAAGACTTCATACAAAATACTAGGATATTTTGTCATATTTTGAAATTACTGTATATTTCGGTGAATAAGGCGACCTTCAGATAAGATGAGACCCCAATTTCAGCCTAGATTTCATGGTTTTAGCTCATATCGATGGTATAAGATGATCCCCAAACCCATGCAAAAGTATTGTTTCTTTTTTATGACTAACTTGATGTTATTTTCTTGCAATTATAACCAAAACCCTCAAAGAATATATTTAATCATTGCAATATGTTTTAAAAGAGCGTTAGAAAGTGTGTGTAGGTAGCTAGTAATAAATTTTAGGGTAAAGATTTACGTGTCGGGAGTTGCAAATTCTCCTTGAAGGAAATGTTTTTTCTTTCAATTTTAGGTGTTTTCAATCCATTAGACCCTACAACAATCCGGAAATTTGTTAGTTGCTAGAAAAATTTTACGATTGGATTGATAAAAAATTTGGAAAATTTTACGGTTGGATTGTTTGAAAAAAATTCAAAGAGCAGATGACAGGCTCTGTAGAAGCCATGATTGTAATAATATGGAAATGGTTGTCACTACCCCCGGTAAGATGGCGGACAGTACATGCTGACTATAGCATTATGGTTACATTGAAAATTGAACCCACCTTGTAAAACCTAAAAATATTTTTTAATTTAAAACTAACAATTTTCCATATGATTTTAGGGTCTAATGCAGAGGTTTTCAAAGTGGGCACTGTGGTGCTTGGGGAGCTGCGGTTAGCTCCCAGGGGCGCTGCAGGATATTTAAAAATTTTAATACACTGATAGATTTACACTCGACCGACTAACATTTGATCACAAATACATCCCCATAAGAGCTTAAGACTCATCAACTTAACAGGAATTTCAGTTGGCTTTTGATTTCTATTAATTTTCTGCTGTCTGCCATCATTCTCTTTATCTCTTATTCTTTTTCTTTATCCTCTCTATTCTTCGCTGTCATCCTCCCGGCGTGTTGCATACTGTCAATGACACTGTGCAACACTCTGATACATTTTGCAACATAAGAATCAGAACCGTATTTAAATATGTTTGACTTTTTTAGAATTTCCATGCATTGTTTGGCTTCATAGTCAGGTTTTAATTCGGCAACCTTGCCATAGCCTAAAAAAGAGTAGCCAGTCTGTGGAGGACACATGCAAAAGGGTCTCTTGAGTAACATACGGAAACAATTTTTGTCTTCATATTATGTATTCAAAAATGTTTATTAAATAAAAAAAAAAATGTTTTGTCAAATTCATTTCTTCTCACTTTATGAAACAAGCAACATCAACTTTGTCATGGAATGTTCTTGAATGAATCCGATAGAAAAGTCATGTGTCCCATGTTCCGATCAACCCATCTAACAGGCATCTAGTCTTGAACTTCACAATTTCAACACTAGTTTGCACTCTTTCTATAGACAAGGTTTACATTCTGGATTGTTCTAAACTGTGTTCAACATTAACTGCAGATTTCTCATGGCCCCATTGAAGATTGAATCTACTGAATGATGGTATTATCAAGATATTAAATAAAAGTAAGTGTTTTGATAAAATAATAAGTTTAATTAATACAAGTAATTTAATATAACTTGAAAAAGTTTATTTAAATTAAGTATTTTTTTAGGTTGTGGTCCTTCGTACGAATAGAAAGGTTTTTATCAAACATTAATAAACGTTGTGAAAG
>VCCN01000607.1:5160616-5173917 GCA_006491835.1 Architeuthis dux
GTTCCAGTCCACTGTCACTTTTGCAGTGAAGAACTGTTTCCTCGAGCCAGTTTCAAGTCGCGTTTGAAGTTTGTATCTGTGGCCTCTAGTGTGTGTGTTTGATGAAAGGTTCGGCATGTGCTTGTTTGGGCAAATAGAGCAACGGCAGTGAGTATTGACTGGTCAGGATGTGGTAGGTTTCTATCACATCAGCTCTTCTGTGTCTGTATGCGAGAGTTGGTATACCGAGCTGTTGCAGTCTGCTAGCGTAGGGAAGGTCCTTCAGTTCAGTCACTAGTTTAGTGGCTCTCCTCTGCACTTTTTCGATTGCGTCCCGGTCACGTTTTAACTGAGGAAACCATGCACAGGATGCATATTCCAGGTGTGGGTGGACAAGAGATTTGTATAACATTGTGAATATTTCCTGGTTCATAACTTGAATGTGTGCCATAGGCATTCTAGAACTTTGTTGGCCTGTTATGATTTGCGTATCCGGCCACCTGTGGCGGAAATGTAAGTGACCTCGATCACCTTGGGAGATGGATGTATTGCATCATTGTTGTAAACAGGAAATGGTTGTTGGTCATTGACACCGTGAGACACCACGTATGCATTGGGGAGATCTATAAAGCAGACCGAGAAGAAATCATCCAAGCCTGGGAAGCGGACCGAAACCTCGACACTCAAGGAAGACAGACATCAGCGGAGCCGAAAGGCACGAAACCACTGTCCCTGCTGAGGGGACAGCTTGGCGGTTCTCCTTGTCTTCTCTCTTCCACTCTTCACTATCCGGCCAACAAAGATCTATGTTCTGTAATAAAAATATGTCCAGATATTTTTACAAGCAAGTCTTCGGGTTTCCTTTCATTCGAAGTCCAGAACATTCAGCCGCTATATAACAGGCCTTGTTCACTATCGATTGTGTATGCTGAGAAAATTTGAGTTTGGAGTGCACGTGCACTCCAAGGTCTTTACCCACTTCTGTCTCCTCAACTGGTACTTGCCAGGAGTTGTTTACATATGATATTTTTTCTTGGGATTATTTTCCCCAATATGCATGACCCTGCATTTTACTGGGTGGAATTTCATCTGCATTAAGTTGGCCCATGTTTCTAACTTTCCCAGATCCGACATTAATGTGGCCGTGGAGCTTTCTGGAGTTATACCGGAGTATATTTTCGTGTCATCAGCATACATCGAAATGTGGGTTTCAAGTTCAGAGGGAATAATATTCATATAGATGATAAATAGGACTGGACCGAGGATGAAACCCTGAGGGACTCTGCTAATGACAGGTTTGAATTCTGATCATTAGAAATGAGCTAATCCACTGTAAAGCTTTTCCATGAATACTGAAACTTTCTACGGCACTAATGCTTTAGCGTAATCTAAGAACAGAATGTCAACAGTCCCTGGTACCCTCTTCTAGTAAAAAATACATCAGGGTTTACTAATTCTAAACCATGCATAACCTTAAACATTTATATTAAGTCTCCCTAATCCGTCCTATTTTCTAACGATGTTAACCCTAACACTTTTAGCCTATCCTCATAACTCATACCTTTTAATTCCGGTACTAACTTAGTTGCTCGTCTCTGGACTTTTTCATCTCTCTCCAAGTACCGTGACCAGTACTTGAGGTGTGGACGGACATAACTATTATATAGTATAAGGAGCGAGTCCTTGTCTATACATGAAAAGGTATGCTTAATCAGTCCTAGTACTCTGTTCACCTTAGCAGCAGCACTGGCAATATATTTGGAGAATGATAGTTACTATGATACCAAGATCCTTGCCATCATTTAAAATATCTAGTATATTTTCATCATACAGTAATTGTAACATGGATTTCTATTTCCTACATGTAACACCTTACATTTATCTTCATTAAAAGCTAATAACCATAACATTAATTTATCTAGGTCCTCCTGTACTCTTACTTGGTCGACTGGCGACAAGATTGGATGGTCCAATTTGGTATCATCTGCCAGAATTTTACATTTTATAGATATTGTATCATTAATAAATAACAACAAAAATAGTACTGGTCCAAGCACGGACCCCTGTGGCACACCATTACTTACACACCTTCAGTCAGATTTACATAGACTCTCTGTTCCCTACCCTGTATAAAGTCTTCCAGTCTACAACGAGGAACGGAGTCAAAGGCTTTTGGGAAATCTAGGTATAACTCATCAAAAGGAACACCCTCATTGTACAATTGTATCCACTTTTCAAGCATAGTAAGCAGGTTCGTTAGACAGGATCTCCCTCCTATAAAGCCATGTTGTTCATCACACAATATACCACTATTCTCGATTAATTTAACAATTCCTTTCTTCACAAGTTTCTCACAGATCTTACACGCTTGCGAGGTCAAACTCACCGGTCTATAATTACCAGTTACGGCTTTGTCACCATTTTAAATATAGGTGTGACATTCGCCATTTTACATATTTCAGGAAGTCCACCCTGGTCTAAATATTTCCTCAAAATACAGTACAGTGGAAAATATAAAACACCCAATGATTCTTTAAGCACCCGTGGATGAATCTCATCAGGTCCCATTGCCTAATTTGCAGTAGTTAACAACTGTTTTACGTCTGTAGGTATGAAGAAGATATTTTCATGGATAGATTCTCCTACCCGTCCACTAAATTTAAAAGGATCCACCACACCAGCGCCATACATACAATGCATGAAGTCATTAAACCAGATTTCACGTTTATCATCTTCCTCAACGAATACAGATTGAAAGAAACGATTTAGTTACTTTGCTATTTCCATCATCTGTATTTAGTATTTTGTTGTAATTGACTGCGTACTCTCACAACACAACCGTGATAATTTGGGATGCTAAACCACGAGAGAGCCCATTTTTATCAATGGTGGACATTGCTGTCTGTGTACACACATTATTTTACATAAACAGACAAAAACTAACAAAAATGTGACATTACCTATACTATTTTTGTTAATTTTTGTGTGCATATGTAAAATTACACACACACACACACACACACACACACACATGAGAAGAAGAAAATGGATTGGAACATATTGTCAGAGCTGGCCTGACACATGAGTGAACTAAGCAGCTGCTTAGGGACCTGTGGCCACCAGAGAGACTCTAAGAGTGTGGTAGGGGCCTCCCGAAGACCATTGTCCCCTCTGATTTTTTGTAGTCAAAGAGCACAATTTAAGGTTGAGCACGTTTTTTTCCTGTGACAAAATTACGTGCTCACGACAAAATGAATCAATATTTTTTTTCAATAAAAACTCAGTAAGCTATCTACAGAATTTTTTTGTGTGCAATTTAATTTCCTTTGTGCACTGGTTGCAAAAGGTGTGTACACACGGACAGCTTAGAGGGAACTATACCCAAGAGGCGGTGGGACCGACCAAATCAAATTCTGCTTAGGGCCACATAAAAGGCTTGGTCCGGCCCTGAATGTTTCATGAATTATTTGGACTAGTATCCTCATCTTTATTGTTTTGATCATTATCTTTTCTTTGCTGAATAATTCATGGATGATACTTTTTCATCTCAGAACTTCAGACAAGTAAACTACACAACTGAGTAGTAGTAATAATATCTTATTTTATTTAGATGAAAAAAAATATGAGTCAAAAATAATACAGGTATACCTTGATTAGTGCGGTTAATTAGTTCCAAAATTTTCCGTACTGTTCAAGGTCTTATAATTTAATGTGTTTTTTTCAGTTTATACTTAGTTACATTAATTTGTACAACAATACCTTAACTGTACTACATCAAAACCCACACTAATCAAAACCTTATAATTTAATGTGTTTGTTTTTTCAGCTTATACTTAGTTACATTAAATTGTACAGCAATACCTTAACCGTACGACATCACAACCCGCAGTAATCAAGGTATTCCTGCAATGTCAAACAAAATTTAAAACTATTGTTACCATCAATATTTACTATAACTGTTCAATCTTTTCACATATTCGATAACAATGAATAAATGTATATTATTATTCAATAATTATTGTGTATCCAAGACTAGATATTTAATAGGAAAATAAATATAAATTCACAGTGCACAAACGTCTACAAAATAAAAGGTTACTTACAAAAATATAGTATAAATGGCACAATATAGGGAAGGAGGCCCGATATTGGAAATCTGATTGTGAAAGTTAGTTTCACACACTAGCACACTCTCAGTGTTTAAAAAAACGGTGCACAAATAAAAAGAAATAAGAGAATTCATGAAAGAAAAACAGAAATAAATACATAAAATTATATTGTTTTTGCTTAGCTTCGAGTTTGAATAAATTAAATTGTTTTTGCCTCGCTTCATCAATTTTCGACATATCGCATGTAAGTCTACGTCACATCAGCTGAGAATTCCAATCAGGACACAAAAGCTCCCCTACACTGTACCAAACATTACAGGTATATCTTGATTGGTACGGTTAATTAGTTCCAAAATATTCCGTACTGTTCAAGATCTAATTAAATTTGTTTCTGTTCTCAGCTTATTACTTAGTTATATTAATTCGTGCAGCAATAACCGTACTACACCAAAAACCGCACTATTCAATGTATTGTTGTGTCATTCTAAATTCACACTGCACACACGTCAACAAAAAAAATAAAATAAATTAACAATATTTCTTTTCTTTCTTTCTTTCGGTCGCGTATAAACATGAACAACTGGTTGATTTTACACTAAAAATTAAGAAAAGTAGAAGCACAAAAACAAAGCTACACCATGAAATAAATAAGTATTATTAAAAAGGTTTAAGGGTAATTGTTTTATTTCCCTTAATTCGGGACGATGGTCGATTAGGAAGAATAATCGTCCCATATTTCAAGGTTTATTTCACTCGAAACTCCGGGCGACCAGGAATGAACAGGAAGAAAAACTGATGATCCGTTTTCTATTATTACGGTTGGCCAATCGGCGCGAAATACTCACTTTTATCTATACTATGATTAATAAACATGCGATCGGATATATAAACAT
Organism: Architeuthis dux; assembly: GCA_006491835.1. Taxonomy (NCBI): domain Eukaryota; kingdom Metazoa; phylum Mollusca; class Cephalopoda; order Oegopsida; family Architeuthidae; genus Architeuthis; species Architeuthis dux. Next base: position 5,165,598 of record VCCN01000607.1, read on the forward strand.
CATATAAAGTACTTTCTTTTCTTTTTTAAATGAAGTAATTTTTATCTATTTGATTACTTATCAACGACATGACATTGACAACATACTCGGACTCCCCACTTGTTCTCTCTCTCTCGCCCTCTCTCTCGGTGCCGTCTTGCAATGAATCTAAAATGTACTTAAAGATAAGTATTATTAATACTTTTACGGTTAAAAATATATAATCGTCCATCTAAATATTTATTCTTTTATCAAAAGCACACGTACATACGTATTTTAGTATATATGTGCAGTGTGAATATTTATTATTTATGTAGGGGGGGGGGAGAAAGAAAGAGAATAATCGGACGGATGTGGTGTGGAACAACAAAAGGACAATAATATAAGAAGATCGATTTTCAAGATCACGATAACGATATCACCTTTGTTGGTTTATTGGATATGTGGGCTAATAAAATCACATTTAATGCAAATAGTTTTTAAGAAATAGATTTTAAAAAATAATCCGATATGCAGTAGTGACTAAACCAGGGTATAAAATTAGGATACGGGTACATGTTCTTAATTCCTGAAATGTACAACAGCGATAATCTTAATTTGGTGTAGAATTGAAATGACTATTTAAAACCAGGTAAAGTTTATTTATACTATTAGAATATTTACAACATTTTTATTATTAATTCTGCCCATTTTCTACCGTTATCTTAAACTGTTTATGCGTTGCCGTAGAATGACGTCCCGAGTCAACAAAGTCGTGATAAAAAGCAACTAAATATTAAGATGAGGGTAAAAACTGATCAAAATTAATAATAAAAAAAATGTAAAGTTTAGTTCAGTTTTTTTTCTCCGTACAAATAACACAAATGTGTTGTGATCAATTATTATTATTTTATTTTACACCAAGTGACTAACATTACAAAAAAAAAAAAAAAAGATGTGCAATATATCAGTTAGTCCACTATTGGGCATCCGTAGCATAAAAAGTGGGTCAGTAGTGCTTTTCTACAGAAGCGGTACCACAATCGTCAAGGAGGATTTGTATCCTTTCTCTAAATAATCCACGAAGCATGGATGGATTAAAAACTGAAATATTGGGTTCTTTCTTTCGCAAGGTTTTTACTGGACGATAACAATTAATGTTAGCAACATTAAAAGAGCGACTGACATGCAACAGATTAGCAACAACAGCAGCTAATTTAAATGCTTTGAACAATTCATAAACACATACACAAAAAAGATGCAATTGTTTGGTCGTATAAAAAACCAGCGTTGCCAACTCTTTCGAAATCTTTATATCCAGAATTGAGGCGAAAAATATCCAAAAATATCTAGATATCAGTGACTGAACTTTACCAAATATCTAAAAATATAAAGATATAGACAAAATAATCTAAAAATATCTGAGCCTCATTAAAAAAATATCTAAAATGATATTCAATAAAAACAAGGGGATTTGGCAATATTTTGATATTTTGGATATCTAAAAACATCGAGATTTTGGATAAAATATCGAAAAATGAGATTTTGCCAGAAAAATCTTAAAATATCGAGATTTTGCCAGAAAAATCTAAAAATATCTGAGCCTCATTAAAAAAAATATCTAAACTGATATCCAATAAAAACAAGGGGATCTGGCGATATTTTGGATAAAACATCTGAAAATATCGAGATTTTAGATTAAATATCTAAAAATGAGATTTTGCCAGAAAAATCTGAAAATATCGAGATTTTGCCAGAACAATCTAAAAATATCGGAGCCTCATTAAAAAATATCTAAACTGATATCCGATATCTAAAAACAATTTCTTGTATCTAAATGCAACAAAAAATATCCAGATTTAGATATAAAATATCTAAATTGGCAACACTGTATAAAAGAGAGAGAGATGAAGAAAAATGAAAAAGCATCATTGAGGAAGTGAGAGGAGTTTCGATCTGACCCTCTAGCGAGGAGAACACGCCCGTGAGACGAAATCTGGGTAGGATAGGTCAAATTAAGGACCCCTAAGAAGAGTGTCATGAGAAAAGAATTAGACTTACCTCACCCACAGATCGGCGAGCGGCAGTTTCGTTGATCAAAATGAAATAGAAAAGCCGCTCGCTGCCGACCGACGACGACGACACTACAGACGACTTTCTCGAGAGCCACCGGAACTACTTCCGGCTGACACACGAACAAAAACATACGGGCCGCCCCAGTCAGTGCATTTAGTGCTCTCTATATTTTGTTCTGGTTCGAGTCATGGTGAAGGCGTTCTATCACAAAATTTGTACACACAAAAAAAAAAAATGATAATAATAATGAATTTGATTACGTAACAGAAATGTATTTCTAACACTATTTTAAAATATATATTTGCATCCCTTAGTTGTTAAACAAAGACAATTGAATATAGACATTTTATTATTGTTTTTTTTTGGGGGGGGGGGATTGATTGATTGGGTATTGATTTTAGTAATTGTTTGGAATAGGTTCGATAAAAACAAGGGAGTAACTTCAGTTGACATAATTATTTAAGCTGCTGCTGCTAACTTATTACAGAACAAATGAAAGCAGAAAACCTGACCATTTAAAACTGTATTTTATTAAAATTTTTTATATTAATTTCAACTGTATATTCATTTTAGTGTTACAAATATGAAAAAAATATTTAATCTTTTTTTGTTGTTAATTGTAACCCTAACACTAACCCTAAAATAAAATAAACTATTAACATGAAAAATACTTTCAATTTCAGTGTTCTAGACGTTATAAAATTCTAAAACTTCAAAATTTGAAAAAGACCTTAAATTCTTCTTTTTTTATGAACATAGTTCCACCTTGTGTATTGGTGTATGCCTTCTGATGTACATGTTACGGATTTTTAGACCATTTTCAACATCCTGATTGTCTTAAACCCTAACTTATACCCTTTGTAGTTAAATTTAATAAAATACAGTTTTAAACGGTCAAGTTTCCTGCTTTTATTTCTTCCGTAATAAGTTAGCAGCAGCAGCAGCTTAAATAAGCGTGTCTACTGAAGTTATCTCCCTTGTTTTGGAGAACCTAATCCAAGCAATTACCTTGATTTTTTACTTACCTAAACTTATTCCTGGTTTCAGTAAAAAAAAAAAAATCTCATGCTGAAGTTGAGTTCACTGCCAATGAAGAAGTGGCCTCTAACGAGACTTGAACTCTCACCTCATATCCTGGGAGCTCATCTTACATGGATGATGCGTTAATCCACTGGTCCCCTACCACCAAGCTGTACCCGGCTGCAAAGTATGTGCTTCTGGGCTCTGAGGAAATGATATGATTTGTCGATATTTCTTTGTAAAATAAAAACAAATTCATTTCCTTGGATCTTAATATTAAATTCGTAAGATAAACCCTTTTGAAATTTGAGTGTATTAGTCACTTATAAGTGACTTATAGTTGACTTATCACTTATATTTAGGTACCAGTCCACAAGAATATTGTCAATATTAAACTAGTCTGCGGTGCAAAAAGGGGTGATCAATGAATAAGTTACTTCTCTCGCCTTTTGTTAGGCAGTGAGCACTAAAAGAGTCAGAATTTTAAAAAAACAAGCATGAAAGCTGCCAGACACAAACTAAAAGACCAATTTAGCATAAACTTACATAGCAAATTGAAAACCCCCACTAAAAATCTATTTAAGGGGTGGGGGATTTAAAAAAGGTTTTTCTAGACATAATAAGGATTAAATGTTTAAATTATCAGACTATCAAATGGTTTCCAGCTTGTATGTTTTTTTGTTTACTTTTGATCACCCTAAGCAAGCCCTTTCGGCCACTTTTCACATCAAAGGGTTAGTAAGAAGGGAGTTATTTATACCACAGAATTAAGTCCAATAAAAAAAAACATGTTAAAATAGCTTATTGATGTTAAAATTGTAAAGTTGGAAACAAAAATGAAGACTAAAAATGTCTAAAAAACAAGAGAGTTAACATGATTTATAGGAGTTAGAAACACGAAAAAATGAAGAGCAATAAGAGAATTAAAAAAAGACTAACATTGGGTAAGGCTCTTGTTCACTCTGGATTTAAAAGTGTTGAGATTGTACTCGTCGGGAAAACATTTAGAAGAGAGTTTGTTCCACAAGAGCAGATGTTCATGAGAAGAAGCTATTTGCATGGAACTTACAGTGAGTCCTTGATATATCCCAAAAGTATAGATGTGCCTTAATTGCAGACCGAGTTTTAACTAAAGATTCCTGGGCAGGAGGTATTTGGGAATGTTATTCCATCTGAACACTTTCCATGGAAGTAACAGTAAAAAAGTGCCAAACTTGCAACATTAGAATGATGAGACAGTGTTTGGAGTTTGGAAAAAAGCTCATCAGCCACTATCTATTGAGTGTGGAAAGTGCCTGATGAAAGGAGCCTGCCCAGATGTGTGCACATTATTCCATGGATGGATTTTGGCTCTTATAGAGATATAATAGTGCTTTAGGTGTTAGAAACCTTCTCTCTTGGCAAAAGGATCCTACCATTTTAACTGTCGTTGGCAACAGAAGTAATGTAAGAGTCCCATTTCAAATCAAGTGTGAATTTGTGACCCAGAAGTTTATCCAGGCAGGGGGACTCCTCCAAAATAGTGCCATCCATCGAGATAGGTGGAAAGTCAGGTTTTGCACTGTGATGGTGAAAAGATACAAGTTTGGTTTTGGAAGGATTCAACACTGGTTTATTGCTGGGTTTAGGTTATACATGTGTATTCTGACATTTATATCTATCTATGTATCTATTTATGTATCTGGATTTTGTCCAGCCCTAACCGTTCATAGTAGAAACTTGAAATTTTGCACACACACTCCCCTCAATGAATAGGGAAATTTTGATTTTGATTTTTGAAGATTCCCCTCATAATAGGTTTTTAGAGTGGGGGGGGGGGTTCAATATGTAATGTAAGCTTATGCTAAATTGGTGCCCGCTTGTTTTTTGAAAATTCAGACCTTTTTTAGTGATCACAGCCCAACAAAAGAGAAAACTTCCAACTTTTTAACTGATCACCCCCAACACAGCATATATGGGTGATGGTGATTCATAAATTCCACTTGTAATGCTATTTGCTATTGTTGCTATTAACATTATGAAATGAGAGAGTCAAAGGGAACTGTCTGAAAAAAGAAAAGCGGTTACATAAACTTTCTCTAAGATGAAACCAAAAGAATGGAAAAAGAGAAGTGGGGGGGTCGGGTCTGGGGAGGGTTAAGGACCTGTGCCTCAACTTACATGCGTCAGCAATACTATTGGAATTTACTTTTCTATGGGACCGGCATGTTAACATAGCTTATGTCCTGGTTGGAAAAAAGGTCAGAATAAAGACCAATACTGTCGAGTATAATATACCACTGTCATCAATGCAACGAGCAGGTACAGTAGTCGACCTGAAAGAGAACCATTCAACCTACCATGTTTAGCCTGGGACACTACATGCTGCCTATTTTTCGTGCCCCTAACACAGAAACAGTAGAGAAAGTGCTTTTTATTGAAAAAAAACAGTGATAAGTGGAAAATTGCACTCAAATTACATAAGCAGTTTGCACACCCCTGGTATGAAAAGCTTAAACAACTACGCTCTGCTACCAGTAATAATCCTCTACTTGCGCTCAGGATTTCCTCCCTGATAAAACATGTCTTTCCTCTTATTCCTTGGCTTATATAGCTCCAATATCCCCCCCAGCAGGGGGGATAATACCATATGCCAGCGCAAGCTACAGTATTGCCAACTCAAAAAATATTTTCGCACTAGTTTAACTCTAAACTTTTAAATAATAGACACTATAAAACTTATTATATATTATAAAAATATGTTGCAATATTTCGACAATTTTTTAGTCTTTACTTCTTGTTATGTTTACTTATGGTTAGATTAGGACTAAAGACTAACATATAGGCTTAGTACCTGTTGGTTTTATAATAATAAGTGAGGGTCATTGAAAGGGGTTGCAAGTGAAAAAAGTTTAAAAAGCACTGCAATAAATGATTCTCAATTATTGCTTCCTTCCAGTAATAATCCTTCTCTTGTCTTTAGGATTTCCTCCCTGATAAAACACCTCTTTCCTCTTAATCCTTGGCTTATATAGCTCCAATATGGCACCCTCCACCAAGGGGGATAATACCATATGTCAGTGCTATCTACCTTGAAGCCATCAAGGGCATTCACTCTAAACAGCCAATTATCACGGCAGACCTCTGTAGCCAGCTCAGGCATTTGCTTAGAGCGATGTACATAAAAATAAAAAGATGATAACAAAATTCCCCCTCTCCATAAACATAAATTCCAGCTACATTCAGGTGAAAGCCTATAATTGGACTTAAACAAGTTAAAACTTCACTAATCAAGCTAAACCTGCAATAGCCTAGGATCTAGATCACCCTCTATGACCATAATCGTCAGGATCAGACTGTTGTTCCAATTGCTAACATTATTGCCTCTCCTCCAACCATTCCCTACCCTCCCCCCTTTTTTCCCCAGAGGTTTTACTCGGATCTTGGTTCTAATCTGCACAGCCCGCTATATGTCGGGTTACTCCTCTGAGGGTGTAGCAGACCTCTACAGTCAGCGCACATCTGCTTCTGTCAGAGTGTCTCGGATCTGTACTTAAAGTTGCAGACAGTCACACTGTCTGGATTCTCCTTCAAAGGGATGGTAGAACTTTAAAGTCAGCTCAGACATCTACCAACTATGGAGTGTTCACGTCCTGTGGTTCAACTACCCAGGTCAGCCATACTGTCAGGAGAAGGAAACTCCTGTCAAACCTACGACCTAGGGGCCTTGCACCTATTCATGCCCCCTTGATGGACCATAGGATGCAAACTCTTGGTTTAAAGGGTGGGCTCGGATCTGCACACATTGCACTTTACGTTAAAATTTCATCGCACAGGCTGGAGGGTTATTTCGTGTACATGGCCCTGCCGTCCAAGGATCCCATAATCATGGGAAACCATCCTAAAATCTTTGTCTGCAAAGCCAAGCCATTCATTCATATATAAAATATAATAAATCATCATCATCAGCAGCAGCAGCAGCCGTTATAAGTCCACTGCTGGACGAAGGCCTTTCCCATCTCCTTCCATGACAACCTATCTTATGCTAATCTCTGCCAAGTCTTACCGGCAAACTTTTCTATTTCGTCCCTCCATCTTGTGTCTGGCCGTTTGTTAGTCTTTTCCCCACATCTATTGTCATCTCTTCTCGCCAGGTGACCGGCCCATCTCCATTTTTGTTGTTTAATTAGTTGTATAATATCCTTTACTCTAGTCCTTTCTCTGATCCATGTTGATCTTTTTCTATCTCTTAGAGTTACCCCTAGCATTGCTCTTTCCATGGCTCTCTGTGCTATTCTAAGTTGGTTTTCAGCTCGTTTGGTTAATTTCCAGGTTTCGCATCCATAAGTCATGGCTGGTATTATGCAGCCGTTATATACTTTTCGTTTTAGGCACATTGGCAAGGTGCTCCTCAGAATGTCTCTATTCATACCAGATGCTTTCCAACCTATCGTTATGCGTCGTTTTATTTCGCAGTCATGGTCTTTCTCTAGCTTTATTACCTGGCCTAGGTAGATGTATTCATCGACCTCTTCTCGTATCCTAGTATCTCGCCTTAAATAATATAATGTATATATGTATATTGAATGGAAAGTAAGGGTTCAGTTTAGTATTATAGTTACATTGTAAATAGAACCCCCCTTCAAAACCCTTAAAAAATTCTTTTTACTTTAAAACATTCCCCTAGGTCCATTGAGTAGGCATGCAAAATTTGGTTGAGTTGCGCCAATATTTATGCGGGAGACACAGTGACAAACAGAGACCATCCAGATGACAGCATTACTGAAAACAGCTAGAATACTAAGAAGAGTGCAGGTGTATTGAGAAGGCTTGCTATCACTTGGTCTCCATACTTAATACTGGTGGGGACACCCAATAATAACATTTGCAAAATTTCAAATTTCTACTATGAATGGTTTGGGCTGGTCGCAGTCCGAATACATAGATACATATAAATGTCAGAACACATGAATAACCTAAACCCAGCAACAGTATTTACACCAGTGTTGTGGGTAGTGATGATTAATACAATGGGTTTTGGTCAAGAATTGGTTCAGTTTACATACAAAGCAGTTTTCTTTAGCTTTAATGTAATATGATAATGAACAGTTAAAACAAAATTCAACTGGTAGCAGTGATTAATTAATAATTTCACCATCCTTTTATTTGCTTTAGAATAAATTGAGTGTTAGGATTATGTATGACTATTGAGAAAAATGCAGTGGATAATGACTGTGACATGAGTCCAAGATACTGAGTAATATTAGAAATCGTCAACCAAAACTAT
>VCCN01000607.1:5889729-5903061 GCA_006491835.1 Architeuthis dux
TCCTGTCGGGTTTAGATGAAAAAAATCATTCATATAAGTTGTGTATATTCAACGTGGTGAAGTATAAAAATGAAGATTTCGAGTTTTGCCCCCCAGACTAATCTCGGCCCCCAAGTGCTAAGAACTAGAAACGCCACTGCTCGTAACCTTTGCGACTGTGAGGACATAAGAGCACTTGACTTGGTCATGGGGCGAACCCTGATCCCACTGATCTAGACAAGTGTATCTCATTGTACGAAGATGAGTCTAGACTGTACGATCAACCCAGCTGTTTCAGGAGTGAAAAGGGGGGTGGATAAGCTCAATGGGCACTGAAGAAGTGTTTATCTAAAGTGCTTGAATCTGATAACGATGAAATGGTTCACGATGAAGACCATCCCGAGAGTGACCTCGCGAGTCAGTGCGCACAGACAGTAGTGATCACAGTAATGACAACGAGGACGAATCATCCCACCGAAGATGTCCAGGGGTAGTGTGTATCGGCAAGTGGTAAGGTCTCAGGGTTCAACGGGGTACGCTCTCTTGACCTCTCTACGCATCGACTCACATACACAAGAAGACGTGCATAAACACATTCATCTTTCTTCCAGTGTTGCCACTTTAGATATTTCGGATTGTATCTAGATGTCAGAAATTGCTTATTTAGATGATTTTTAATAAGATAAGTAATAATGTTTATTTAATTTATAGTAATAAAATAAATAATATTTTTTGATAAAATAATAATATTTTGATAAATGTTAACGATTAAAGTCACATTTAGTCTATTAATATGTAATATATTTCCTAGATTTTATAAATACAGTACCTGTCATACGTATTTGAATATACAACCATTTTGCTTCTAATCGCCTGGTTTTGAGAGTTAAAAACAGGAATATTACGCAAGAAATTTTTTGCTATCAACATAACAAGGGATGCATTTAGTCTTGTTTTGTGGTTCTAAATGCTAAATTTCTTGAAAATGTTTTTTTTAAAGAATTAAATTGTTAAATGGAGAAAAAGAAGCAAGTTTTTTGTTTCTATCCTTCTAAAATCTTGTTCAGAATTCTTTAAGGAGATTAAGAAAGTGAACTCACATTGCTATATGGAAAAGTTACCATACTAGTAAGTTAATTTTGACCCCCCCCCCCCCCCCACACACACACACTTTGAACAAGCAAAAAATCTGTTTTTATTTCCTGAGATTGCAGGGGCCATTATGGATTTTGAGTGGGGAGAGGGGATCAAAATTAACTGACTAGTTTGGTAACTCTTCCATATAACAATGTGAGTTCACTTTTTTAATCTCCTTAAAAAATTCTGAACAAGATTTTAGAAGGACAAAACAAATTAATTCTATTAAAAAACATTTTCAAGAAATGTATCATTCAGAACCACAAAATATGACTAAAAACATCCCTTGTTATGTTGATTGCAAAAATTAGGTTCTTCTTGCTTAATGTTTCTGTTTTTAACGCTCAAATTCAGGCGATTAGAAGCAAAATAGTTGTCTGTTCAAATACTTATGACAGGTACTGTATATCTGGAGAATCTGTATGTTTCCTGGCGTTTTAAGATGTTAATCAATGTGTATGATATGGTCCGGTATCCGGAAAAGTGCTCATCAGGAAATGTGCCCATCGGAAAAGTGCCCATCCGGAAATCTACCTATTTACAAATTTATCAAGGGAGGAAACGTGCCCATCAAAACATAATTTGCCCATCATATAGTTTCCGGGAAAATGTTATACGGTTTTATTATAAACTATGGTACCACTTACTTCTGTTTTTCTTTCATGAATTCTCTTATTTCTTTTCATTTTTAATTAATAAGTAAACTTTTCCCGGAAACTATATGATGGGCGAATTATGTTTTGACGGGCACTTTTCCTCTCTTGATACATTCGTGACGGGCACTTTTCCTGATGGGCACTTTCCCGATGAGCACATTTTCTGATATACATAAACGCAGTCAACGTCCCTTTCCGACTATTTTTGAGGTCTGCCTCCATTGATCCCTGATTATTTTTATGATTTCTGTAAATAACGAACTGACATTCTAGTTTCTGCACGAATAGCTTCCTCATCCTCAGACATTATTAAATGTATCTTTCCATACGGAATGTACACCTGAGAAATGTCGTAGAATGGATCGGTCGAAACGTTGTTGTAATTCTTGGAATGATAATAACTCATCTCAAAATTGCATAATGTAGCTTGGTACATCTGAAGAAGGTTGTAGAATGGATCAGCCGAAACGTTGTGGTGACTCCTGTAATGATAATGACTCATCTCAAAATTACAGATTATAACGTTGTACACCTGAAGATGGCCGAAGAATGAAACGGTCGAAACGTTGTGGTAACAGCGAAAAGAAATCTTCCCTTTCACTTAATATGCTTTCCCCTCCCCCCTCTCTCTCCCCCTCTCTCTCTCTATTTTCATACAAGGGTGGATCAATAAGTCGATAGCCCAATCAAAGTATTAGCTGAATATTGATCTGAAATGTTTACTGTTTAATGATCGATCTAATGGAGAAGCGTTGCGTTAAGTGCACTGATAAAGAAGGAGATTATGTTGAAAAAAATCTGCTTTTCTTTTTTTCATTATTAGGCTGTGGATTTATTTATGTACCTACCGTATATTTTTAAATATAAGACGAGGTTATTTTACAAAAAATGGCCCCAAAATCATCAGTTCGACTTATACTCAGGTCGGTCAAACATGGCCAATACTTTTGCCTATATGAATACAGCGTTGATAGACACAATGGATATTAGCGAGCGATAATACCCGTTGTTTTAACTCCATTCATTACCATTACATGGTTTCTATGAAATGCTATGTAGGTAGTATACGCTGCATATTGTGTAGCATCCATTTCAAATCAGTTTTTCAGATAGATTCGTCATCACTGATGAGAATTTCACTTTTATGACCGGAAAACAACGATCGATATGTTGAAGATGAAAGAAATTCATGTTTCGGTGACAGCTGACCAAGTGCCATAAATGGGGTATTGATAAGAAGGGGATATCTCTCATGACGACGTTATGGCAAAATAACGAACTCGGCTTATATTCGAGTATGTTGATTTTCTGAAATTTAATGCTCAATTCCCAACTCGTCTTATACCTACGGTCGACTTATAGTCGAGAACATACGGTACGTACAGTGTTGGCAACTAAAGAAATATTTTCGCGCTAGTCTGACTGCCAAATAGCGCTAAAAAAGAGCTAGATTTTTTTAAATTGCCAAAAATGGCCAGAAACCACCAAAAAGACGCTAAAAATGGTGGAAAATAGCCAGAGAATGGCCAGAAATGGCCAAAATGTTTTAGGCGAAAACGCGCTAATTTAGCGCTGTTTGCAATGCCAAAACAAGAAACGCGCTACATCTATTGGCAACACTCGGTACGTATGATCATCTCTACCTTTTCACTCAAAAGCCTTTAGGTCTCTATTGTCTTCCCCCCCCTCTCTCTCTCTCTCTCTCTCTCTCAATCGCTCCCTCTCTCTCCCTCTCTCTCTCTAGTTTTTCATTTTTTTAAAAGATTTACTTATGTCTACCTATCTTCCCCCCTCTCGTTACCCGACTTCGGCTCTCCTACTCCCCACCCGTTGGCGGGTGGGGCGGGGCCCGTGCCACACTGTCTCCGTTTTTATCACCTTCCTCTTGGGCCGAGGCGCCTCGGCGACTGAGCAAAGACTCCTTCCCACGCTCTAGCAATAGACACCCAGCAAAATATCGATTAATGGCTTGCTATTCCCAAATACAATTCAGAAAATACACACAACAATCACTACCTCTCTCTCTCTCCCTCCCTCTCTCTCTCCCCCCTCTCTCATTCACCCACTTTCCCTCTCTGTTGCTACCTCTTTTCTTTCTCTTTCTATATCTATATAGGAGGGTGAGTGTGTATACGTGCGTACACTACTTGTTGTCTTGTGTCAAACTGAGTTAAACTTAGTAACTATTAAGTATTTTCTGCTTCAGTATTCGCAGTGTATATACAGCTAAGTTTGACGCAAGGCCACAGTAGTGAGGGAACCCAGTGAGGATCGAACTCATTATAGTAGTAATGGTCAGCATCACAAGCTTGTTAACCACTGCTACACTGATTGTGAAACTAGGGATTTCATGAAATTACGTACTGAAATGTACAGGAATTTCACTAGTTTCACAATCCTAATGTACTGGTTGTAGGACGTTTCGGTCGCGGATATTTCGGTCTTGTTTTATTTTTAGCCAAATAATTGTGCATTTAGTGATAAAAGCATAACATGTGGTACACTTAAAGGCATTCCAAAACAATTTGGATATGGAGCCATCATGTATTTTCAATATGTCGCCTATGGCAGCCATTTCAAAATGGCTGCCAGTGACAACTGTTTTTAGATCAATGTTCCTATCAGCGATGAATATATGATACTGAGGACATAATTAGTTGAATCTATTTAACATACATAGTTTTGGGGAATTGCCATTTGAATAATACATGCAAGACATTGAAAAGATGGTTGCCATATCCAATCTTTGTTTAATGCCTTTGGCCATAAGTGTATCAAATCTCATGATTTTATCACACAATGCACAATTGGCTTGACATTTTCAGCTAAACGGCTCCATTAATATATATATCATTTATATATGCTTTCATACATCGGTACATATACATAAATAGGGTGCTTAGCACGGTGCGATAGTTAGCAAGAACGTCTCCAAGAGGCAGTGTAGCTAGATCGATCCTCACAGGTTTCCGGTTTTCATAGCCTTGTGCTTGACTAAGCTTTTTTTCTACCTCTTTTCTTTCCCTATAAATAGGTTATGCGCGTGTGTGTGCGTATGCACATACATATATGCAGTGGTGGAAATGGGGGGTTACGCAGAGGTACGGCGTATACCTATTTCTCAATTTCTGTTTAGGTTATATCGTCTCAAAACGGCGCCGAAATCCTTTTTAAAAATTACCCAGAGACCAGAACCCACAGCTGCACTGGTCCACTTCGCTCACCCCTGATGGACCCCTCTGTGACCCCGAGTATTAATCCTAGATATAGCCTTACCGTATACCTATTTCCCCAAACCCATTTCCATCAATGTATATATGCTTGTCATATATACAGCGAGTGCACCCCTACCACGGTTTTATAGAAAGTTAATTGTCTTCTAAACCAAACAGCAGGATGTTATTATTTCTGGTGGAACAATACACAATCAAAACGACTTTGGACAAAATGTTAGCCCTAGACCTCTAACTCATACATTCAGAGACATTTATTTTGATAAACGCAAATCGCAAAAACTCTTGAAAAAAAAAGCACAAAAGGTAGTGTTAGTTGCTTGCTTTTTGTTTGTGAGATTTTTTTTTTTACGATGGTTTTTATTCGTGGCTCAACCGACTGTGCCGATGCCAGTTTCATGTCCCATTCGGCATTAAGTCTATTGCGATGCTTAGTTTTTATTAGCGTTAAAGCTGAAAATCCAGCTTCGCACAAATATTTTGTCGGAAATGGAAGTAGTATCTTCACTGCTTGCAATGCAAGGGCTTGACCATCTTTAACCAAAAGTACAAATACTTTGAAGATTCAAACACTGGCATAAGAGTCAATTCGTTCTTTAAATCAATGAAGTCCTCTTGTAAAGAATCGGGAACAGACTGAGTACTGGCCGTAAAGATGACACAATCCACTCGTACTTAGTATCCTCAGTCTCGTCACCAAAGTACTTCGAAAAGTTGAAGCTCAGTTGCTGCAAATGATTTTGTATCACATCCCTCGCAGCCTTGGTAACTCTCTCCTCAGTCTCATCATTGTCAATAAATGCTTTTAAGGCGGGGAACATACTATCGATAATAGTTTTCTGCCTCCCTTTGCAGCGACAAATTTAGTTCATTGACTTTTGCAAAAATATCAGCAAGGTAAGAGAGATAGGCTCTCCAGGAGTGCTTTTTGACCGCTTCCACAAGTTCCTGGTTTGATGACTCTAAGAAAGCAGTCACTTTCTCCAGCAGTGCCACATGAGAGCCACCCCACGGAACAGTGAAAGAGCAGATGGTTGTGCTCAGCTCCCATCACTTCACATAATACACTGAAAAGTCTTGAATTCAAAGATCTTCCCTTCATAAAATTGATAGTCTTGATGACGTTACTCGAAACAGAATTCAGTTCTTACTGAGAGGCTTGGAGGTCAAGTGTTCCCTGTAAATAAGACAGTGTGTGGACTGCATTATTGAGTTTGTTTTTTGTTTTGCTCGTGTCACAAAACCACTGTGCCGACCAGTCATGGACGCTCCCCCATCTTTGCAAATAGAGCAACAATTTTTCCATCGAATGTTGTTTTTCTCAAAACATTAATCGATCGCATTAAAAATGCATTCCCTTGTCGTTTTGCCTTCCATGTCATGGCAGAGCATTTCTTCACATATTTCATTCTTTGAATTCAAATAGCGAATGTAAGCTAACAGCTGAGCGTGTTTAGCAATGTCTGTCGATTCATCCAATTGGAGGGCAAAGTCACGCATTTGTAAATCTGCGATTAGCTGGTCTTTGCAGTCGGATCCCATGTCATCAATCCTGCGCTAAACAGTGTTATCAGAAAGTGAAACCCAACCTTTTGGCAGTATCATCACCCAGGATCACCTGACAGAAAACTGCACTACAAGTGCTGACCTAAGTACGCATTTAACAGTGTACAGAAACTCAAAAGTAAATAACTAGTGTGCACCATGAGATGATAACAAAATCACGCAAGTTATACATGTTAACCAGTAGCGAATGTTTGTTCACTTTGGTACATCTATTATGCATATCACATATCAGTGGAATCAATAAAAAGAAAATAGAAAACTATCAACGTCTTTAGCGTAGACGTGTACGTGTAAAATATTCTCATTCATACAGCTTTTCCAGGTCCCCTAGATATCCTTTCAGACCCCCTTTAGAACCACTGCTCCACAGCATTGAAACACTGTTGCCAAGAATATGAATATGTTACCGTCTAAAAATGAGTACACTCCTACGATATTTGAAATCAATATTTGGTTTGGCCACCTTTATTCCCTATTACTGCTTGATTTTGTAATGTTACACTAGAAATAACAAAATCCTGCTATGTTTGGTTTGGAAGAAAATTAACTTTCAATTAAAAAAAGTAGTAGGGGTGTACTCATTCATGGGCGATACTGTATATATCTGTGTGCGTATATGTTTTTGTGTCTGCGTGCGTGTGTAAGTGTGAACGCACACGCATACTTACACACAGGTAGGTACATATATATGCATAGAGTGCTTAACATGGTGCAATAGTTAGCAAGAACTTTTCCAAGAGGCAGTGTAGCGAGTTCGATCCTCACGGGTGCCCTGCTTTGAAACGCCTTGTGCCAGACCAAACTACGCTCAGTCAATAACTATACAGCATACGTACACAAGTACACACACACGCATAGATAGACAGATAGAGAGAGTGGGTAGAAAGGGAAGAGAGACGTGCTTGTTAATTTGGGTATTTTCGACTGGTATCGGTAGTCAGCGTTCGGACGCAGGTAAAAGCTAGGATTTTAAATGCTGGTTTTCTAGGCAGGTGGGTAGACAGACCATCTCCTACTTGGGAGATTGGCGATTGGCAATCTTCCTACTCTCAATTATATTTGGTTTTGCCTTATCGTAACTATAGCTCCTGCCCTGTGTTATGTAAATAACTTGATTATCGAGTTGCATTTCCTTTAAATGTTGACCCTATGTTGATACGCTTCTTTGGCATGCCTTATAATTTACTGCAATGATTACACAGGTTTTCAAACGGTTTTGTTCAGTGGGGACTTGAGTATTGGGATTCCCGATAAAGGGCTCTTTCTATAAATGCATATATTAGTATTAGTAAAATCCACAGGGTTCATGTCTTTTCACCGGATTTTCCCTATCGGATCTCTCATCAAGTCATATGACCTTAGACGGAGAGCACCCTTCGCAGGATACTCGTAGTACCAAGTAAAACAGATTTTTGTAGCGTGGTCAGGCTGGGACATATTCCAATTTGTTCCAAGTTCTTGTTTAAATGTTTTCCAATGGATCCAAGGGCCCCAGTGACAATTGGTATTACTCTTGTAATTGTAGTGTCTACCAATAGAGTAATACCAATTATTATTATTATTATTATTATTATTATTATTATTATTATTATTATTATTATTATTATTATTATTATTCAAAATCGTGGCGTCACCATGTTTTCCCTCAGCACTAATGGCGCCCATCTCTTGACCAGAAAAAGTTACCAGCCCAGCGTATACGAGATAGCCAGCCAACGAGGATGTCGTGACGCCAGCAATGACTGGTCTGAACAATGTCTACGCATGCGTAATGCTGACCGTCTGGCGAACAGGGTTGCCAGATGCCTTTTGCCGCACAAGACCAAAATGGTATTGTCTTGGGACCAAATTAAGTAGATTCAATACTAAAATAATCAAATAACTTAAAGTCCATCATCAGGCCAACCCTGCTGGAAAAATAGATTAATACTAGCTGGGGTACCCGGCGTTGCCCGGGAGGAAAAAGAAATCAATACTGAAAGATCATGTAGTAAATTGTAACACAGAGCTTCCCAATGTAGGGATCGTAAGCATTCGGCTGGTTCAAAAATGCCAAAATTGACCTCTTTTGAAAATGCCAGAATTGACCTGACCTTGAATTGACCATTAGAGGTCACCAGAGGTCAGTGCCACTTATCCTATGTTCATCCTGGGGTCATATGTACACAAATTTGCAACTCGTAGGGTGCAGCTGTCTCCGATAGATTTGAAAATGCCAAATTTGACCTGACCCTAAGATGACCTTTATGGGCCTCCAGGGGTCATCGCCAGCTAGCCTATGTTCATTCTGGGATCAATTTACACTTGTACATAAACTTGCAGACCATAAGGTTCAGCCGTCTCCGTTATATTTGAAAATGCCTGCCAAAATTGACCTGACTTTAAATTAGAGGTCACCAGATGTCAGCACCACATATCCTATGTTCATCCTGGTGTCAAATTACCCTTGTATACACATTTGCAGCCTTTAAAATTGACCCTAGATTGACCTTCAGAGGTCATCGCCACCTATCCTAGGTTTATCCTGGGTTCGAGTTACCTTCATACACAAATTTTCAGCTCGTAGGGTTGCAGCGGTCTCCGATAGATTTAAAATGCCAAAATTGACCCGACCCTAGATTGATCTTCAGAGGTCATCAGAGGTCATCGCCACCTATCCTATGTTCATCCTGGGGTCGAGTTATCTTTATACACAAATTGTCAGCTTGTAAGGTGCAACCGTTTAGGAGTCTATAAAAACATCAGAAACTAACATTATTCGTCTTTATAGTATTGGATATATATTTTTTTTATCTAGTGTTCATGTATATTTATGTCGTATCATATCATTCGCGTGTAAGGGGTTATCTTTTGTAAATTTTCCTTCCGTACTAGATGTTTATTTTCGGGACCAAATAAATTTGTTCAGTACCAAATTTGCTCAATGTTGGTTTTGCAAAGTACCAAATGGCAACACCAGAGCCGGAAGAACGTGCTTTTAGTCTGTCTTGGTGGAAATCTAACGACAATCTGAGATAGACAATGGTTATAAGAGTAGGGAGGTGTAAGTGGACGATCGGTTAACGGAACGGAGAATACGAGCCGATTTCAAACTGCGACTGAGACAGTTTGCGTTCACTTCGCATTAATGCCCTTGGGAAAGACATATATCCATCTCCACCTCCCTACCAACGCTTCATAGTAAACGGACATTAATTAAAATTACAGAGTTGAATATTTGATAAAAAAATAGAAAATACATTTTTCGCAAGAAATCTTTTGGACTTTCCTTTCAGTTCAATACCGTACTTACCTAATTTGTCAGTTTTCTATTTTTTATTAAATATTCGACTCAGTAAGATCCTAAACGTAAAACATTTTAATTAAATCAAAAAAGATTAAATAACAGCCGCAGTTTCGTACGAAAACTGACCAATTTCCGTAAGAAGCGAAGTCGTATTGATTTAAAGCACATAAAATTACTTCATAATAAATCAATACAGATACATTTTCTAAAAATTATTAATATTTGCGCATGTATTTTGACGGAATCGTGAGACTAAAATCTAAAAAATTAGTTTTTCTCAAAACTGACAAATTTCACTAGGTAAGTAAGACTGAAAGGAAATTCCAAATGATTACTTGCGAAAAATGTTTTTTTCTATTTTTTTATTAAATATTCGACTCAGTTTAATTAAATAAAACAAACGTTTAAATAACAGCCGCAGTTTCGTACGAAAACTGACAAATTTCCGTAAGAAGCGAAGGTCTTACATAGCGAAAAAAGTTTTTAAAAAAGATTTACAAAACACTAAACAACAAACATGAATTAATTTATTATTGTAAATTTCATTAGATTTATATATTGTGATTCTATTTCATTTTAAATCCCTTCTAGTTAGTAATTTTTGCCTTTAAAAGAAATATTTGCGGCCGAAACCGTGGCTGAAATGTCCTACAACCAATGCTCATCACCGCCTCGTGTCTTTCAATTGCTTGGGGAAGGCCTGTGTCCAACAACGGACCTTAAAAGACTGATAAAAAACATAGGAATAGGAGAGAAAAGGCACCGGCAACGAAGTTTGTCTTGAAATAATTCTGTGCTTGTGGGACGCCGCGCGCCAAGCGACGCATTTTGCATGGGAAAATAATCTCAGCTACACGTTCATCTCTTTTGTGAAACTGAAACAGATTCATACCTGCCAAGTCTCACGCATTCTGTGTGAGACACACGCATTTTGATACATTCTCACGCTCACACGCATTAAAGGAAAATTCTCACGCAATTTATCAAAAGTGTTAGATTTATTGAGATTTATTAAATTGGTTTAGATTTCTCATAAAAAAATCTATTTTTATCAAACTTTAGAACTCACCTTATTTTAAAAGATCACATACAAAACTTTTGAAACATATTTTAAATAGACTTCTAGACAACACTTAATTTCAGTAGCTGATATGCCCTGAAACGCAATTTTAGTCAATCTCAATGCATAATTTGCAGGAGGGGGGTCCACACGATTCTCACTCATTTTCAACATTGGAACTTGACAGGTATGCAGATTTTATTAACCCTTTTAACGCTATACCCTTTTTGGCCATATAGCAAAAAACACTATTAGAAACCGTCAACCAAAACTGTCACCAAAACTGTCAACGTAGGTTTCTTCAGTTTTTAAGCTGGTCCGGCTGGCCCCTTTAGGCCGATATATCGCCCGTGTAGTGTTTATGGTTACGTTATCGAGTCCAATATATCGACCTGGTAGTGCTATAAGTCTGACAACGCCCGAT
This sequence comes from Architeuthis dux, assembly GCA_006491835.1. NCBI lineage: Eukaryota > Metazoa > Mollusca > Cephalopoda > Oegopsida > Architeuthidae > Architeuthis > Architeuthis dux. The sequence continues at coordinate 5,901,071 of VCCN01000607.1, forward strand.
AGCTCTTATAGACACTCATGACGAAAACAAAACTTCCTTTCTCTTAACCGGTGGGGCTTAGCCTGGGGTGCACCCCCCCCAAGTAGTGGGTAAGGCAATTTTGAGGGTATGAGAAGGTGACAGACAAACTTTTTTCCGTTTTATTGCTGGTATATACATCTTTTGTGTAAAGGGTGGGGTCGACCCTGGGCAAGTCGCACTTCACCTTAAAACTACATTGTTCAGGCTGGGGGGTTACTCTGCACATAGGGCTCACCGTCTATGGTTCTAATGCTGTGGAAAACCATCCCCAAAATCCTCGTTCGCAAAGCCAAGCCTTTCATAGATATACATCATATCTGTTCAGGCGGCCGTAGTGTCCATGTCCTGTGCTCCGACTACACAGGTCAGCAATACCGTCTGAACACTCCCACAAAGGGGCGGCAGGCCCCCATAGCTAGCTCGCATCTGCCAGGAGAAGGAAACTCCTGTCAAACCTACGACCAAAGGTCAATGCTGCTATCCGTGCCACTACGGTGGACCATAGCATGCAAACCAAAGGTTCAAAGGGTGGGATCGGCCGCGCGCACGTTGCACTTCACCTTAAAACTCCATTGCGCAGACTACGAATTTTTCGCGTTCAGGCCCCGCCGACCTAGGACCTGAATAAAGACATGAAAAACCCGTCCCAAATCTCCGTTCGTGGAGCCAAGTCATTCATATACACCTTTTGTTGAGAAAAAGCAACATCAGCCAGTGAATTAAATGGTTTTATAATATCTTGATACAGACTTTTGATTCTGACATCTTGTTATTTACACTTTTTAATATTAACTTTGACAATTTTGACTTTTTTAAAATGTAATTTTCTAGCCTTAAGATTAAGGGGTGCGAGAAAGATTTTGAAATCTCGAAGGGGTGCGAGCCTTTAAAAGAAATATCAAGAACTGCTGCTCTAAACCCTAACCAAGTGGTTCCCAACCTTTTCAAGTTCATTCCCCTCTTTTGTCAATAAGATTACTAGTTTCCCCCCCTTCCATTTAAGCAAGTTGCAACAAAGAATAATTTCAAATAATTATTTTATTTTGCGTATAATTAGACAGCTTTATAATAAGAATTAGTTTAATTTTATAAGTGTACAGTTGCTGCTGTGTATTTGTTACTAAAAAAAAGCAAGCGAAAATAATTAGGAACACATCATTTGAAATTCCAGTTTATTACAAATTCCAATTTATTAAAAAAAAAAGAAGAATCCTGCTATCGTAACTGATATACACATCGATGTGATCTCTTGTGTTTTGCTACTAGCTCTTCGATTTGTAGGTAGATTAGTGAGAAACACATCCCCATTACCCTTAAGCCAAAAACATTCACCACTACTTTTATTTTTATCCAACAGTCTTATCCCCCCCCCTTGGGGAGAATAGTGGGTATTCTCCCCAAGGGGGGAGGTAGTCCAAGTCCCCACCCGTTTGGGAACCACTGCAACTTAGTAAACGATATGTCGGCTGGAAACAAGCAAAGGTTAAGGGTGTTAGTTACTACCCATGACTCAGATCCTGTTGAATATCCTGATCTTATTTCGCGGTGACAATCCCTTGGAGTAGGCGGTAATTAGTAGGATCGGGGAATTTTTAAACTCAGAAACACAAAATGGCTGCCGGGCTTTATCGGGCGGAAACGTAGTCCACCGAATTTTAAAACTCAGAACGATTAAAATGGCTGTGGGGCGTTGTCTGCATTATCGGGCGGTAATGAGGTACATCGAAATTTTAGACACAGAATGCTTACAAATGCTGTGGGGAATGTTTGGGCGTTGTCAGTTGGTGTCGGGCAATAATTAAATATACAAATCTGGGAAATTCTTACCGTTTCTACAAACAATCTTCATTCTTTATCGAGGGGAAAATTATTTAAATTGTTCCTTTAGAGAGCGATAGATTTGTGGGCATGTTGGAGTGAGAGGGTTTTTATATATATATATATATACTACTCATTTCCAATTATGCGTC
>VCCN01000607.1:6941551-6959639 GCA_006491835.1 Architeuthis dux
TAAAGGTCTGCGAGCTTGCGCCAAGCAATTTACCCCAACTTATTAAACTCATGCCCAGATTAGTGGCCCATTTCTTCACGGCGAGTCGTTCAGATAGTTTATTGGGATTCTTTAATAGATGTGGTCGATCAAGTGAATACAAACAAACAAATGGAACAACAAAGATTTTCCAATATCTGAGATTTTATTAATAGGGGGATTGAACGGAAATATAGAAAAAAAACGGTCGCTTGCGAAGTAAATGTTCCCTCGAAGAACTTACCTTAAGAAATCCGTATTAACATAATGTGTTCGTGTGTGTTTTGAAGACTGAAGTTTAAGTTGTTTGAAGTTCTTCGGTGATTCTTGATATTTGAAGATTGGGTTTTTGTAGATTCAGTACCTTGAAGATTTGATGAGTAGCGAAGTTCTTGATGTAATTTGAGTTAATAAATTGAAGAGCAGCGAGTTTGATAACTTGAATTCTTGAAGACTTGAAGTAAATTGATGTCTTGAAAGGTGATCGTTGGTGGTCAATCCATGTATCTTGACAGGGTCGACCTTTTAACTTTTAAATTGAGTTTTGTTGGTTAAGGTTGAAGTTTTGAAGTAAGTGTATCGATATTCTTTTGAAAGAGTCGCCATTTTGGCTGACTCGGATAACAAAGGGGCTTGGCCTTCGGCACAGCCGTTGCGTGCCTATTTATCTGATCCCTCGCTAGAACAGAATGTGACACAAAGTCAGTTTTAATATGGGGATACACACACGCGAAGGTGTGAACAGGGAATCCTCAAATATTTTCTTAGTCCACGCAACGATGGTCGCAAGGACATAAGAGTTTCTGATATTGAGGTCTCAATTGAGGATCCTGAGCCCCCTGGACCCGACTTTCAAAGAGCGATACCACGACGCATGAGGCAAAACCCCAATCAGCCATGGCAGCACATCTATGTTCGTCTGGTCATTTCCTTACTTGAAAGTATCAGTTCGCCATGTTAGTGAGAAGTGAGAAGTGTGAAACAAGGTACAGTCCTGCTGTCATATGACCTTTTTTAGGGTCACGCACCGGATGAATCCTAGTGGATTCCCACTAATGGAAAAACATACGTGTGTCCAAGCCCAGAGCTTTTTGCAGGCCGAGGTAAATAACATAAAATTATACAAGAAAGTTCCAATAAGTTCTCGAACTACAATTGAAGAAAGTTCAGATTTGCCAGATATATTAGACAGCACACAAGGCAGTGCAGTGTCGGGTTTGAAGTTTTTTGGATCAGCGGTTCTCCAGAAATCTAATAAAAATTTAAAAGATTTAGAGATTATAGATCTTTTATCTCTCTTATAGATCTAAATTTAGATATAAAATATCTAAATTGGCAATACATCTAAATATAGATAAAAAATATCTAAATTGGCAATACATCTAAATCTAAATCTAAAATATCTAAATTGGTAATACATCTAAATGTAGATATAAAATACCTAAACTGGCAATACATCTAAATTTAGATATAAAATATCTAAATTGGCAATATCTCTAGATTTAGATATAGAATATATAAATTAGCAATACATCTAAATCTAGATAAAAATATCTAGATTGGCAATTTAGATATTTTATAGCTAGATCTAGATGTATTGCCATTTTAGATATTCTATATCTAGATTTAGATAATCTAGATATAGAATATCTAAAAGGGCAATACATCTAGATCTAGCTATAAAATATCTAAATTGGCAACAGTAACCGAAATACTTCGAAGCCGTAGTTTCGTACGACGGACAATTATGCCAGGCTGCTCAACGCACCATAAAGTCCGGCCCATTCCGAAAATACACCTTTGGAACGGGCACTACCCTATTTTACTAAATTTAGCTTAGTCTGGTACAAGGCCATAGATGTGGAGATCCCAGTTAGGACCGAAATCACCATACCGGCAAATTGCTTTTTAAGATAAACCTGTTAATCATTGCGTTACGTCAGTACGCTTTCAAGAAGCTTATTGAATTTATTAAATACATATTTTATTGTATTAAACCCCCCTTTTCTCTATTCCAGGGGTCACGGGTCACATCCGACCTGCCACAAGATTTTATCCGACCCGCAGAAACTTGAAATATTTATAAATAATGAAAGTAATTATTTCTCCTCATTTCTCAGTGTATGGAATAGATTACACGGGATATGTAGTGCTATCAACAGATATAAATGATTTTAAAAAGAATTATGATGTTTATTATACCACGCAAATGTTTAAGGCCATAGATATTGTGTAAATATGATTGTTATGATATGTGCTTCTAAATAAATACAATTTGTATACCGTTTTTTCACACTAAAATAAATGTTCTAAATGAGTGGCCGTCATATAAGTGCCAAACAAACCATTTTTAAAAGTTGATATTTTCGTTATTTTTAGAGCTACGATGCTGAGTTTCTTTTTTATTTTGAAGCTTGGATACCGTATAAAATTCATACAGTGTTCAAGCTTCAAAATAAAATAAAAAACTGAGCATTGTAGCTCTAAGAATGACGGAAATATCAAATTTAAAAAAATGTTATGCGCGGCCACTCAAATGTTCTACGCACAGCATTGTTTCTTTGTGATTGTCTCCTTTCTATTTTGTTCTGAATCACACCGTGCTGATTACGTAAAACGATCGAAATAAAACCTATTCATTAATTTGAATTGTATTCATCTACTTATCTAATACGCCACGTGTGTGTCTATATTGCTTATCTCTAACATTTGTCCAGGGAGATAACTATTAAATGCCAATTATAGGGTAGTCTCCCTTACTGATTGATTCTTTTTTGCAAATACTTAAAAAAATCCATTCTGGTTCATTCTGGTTGACACAAACAAGAAAATTTAAAGCAACATAATGTTTTGATATTCAAATGGTTCTTCGGACGATTGAACACCTTCTTGTTATTTGTGTTGTAAACACGACGTTTCGTCCGATCCATTCTTCGTGTTTACAACACAAACAACAAGAAGGAGTTCAATCGTCCGAAGAACCATTTGAATATTACTGACCCTCAAAACTATAGAAAATAATGTTTTGATATTTTTTAATTGATCACCCCCAACACGTCACGCTGCCAAAAGACGTTGGTCACGTGACGGTTTCTATTGAGTGACTAACCAGACCTGTTTTTGATATTTTTTAAAAATACAATGCAATTGCAAACTTATTTAAATAGCGCTATTATTCTTTACGGCATGGGTAAACTAGTTCATTAATGAAACTGATTTCTTTTTCTTTATACAATGTGGCCCTTGTACCGAAAAGTTTTGGGGTCGCTGCTCTATTTTTGGCGTCACCGCCCACTTTCACTTGGAAGATTTTTTTCACCGCCCACCTGTATATTAAATATTCAAAGTGATACCAGCAGATTTTTTTTAACTCTTACAAGATTCTTTAACGAAAGTAATGTAAAGTAGTAACATCAAATGTTTAGCACACACATACCGTTTTTAAATATCATCAATGCGATGGTTATATCCAGCTTGCTTCTACTTTGATGATACCACAAGCCTTGTTTGTCGTGATGCCGATATCCCATTGTAGCATCATTGTCATTTTGGAACTCTATTAAATCTTCTTGCACATCGTCTTCGCAATCGACTACTAGGACTTCAAACGCGTTGCTATACCAAACTGGCACAGAGAATGCAATAATATTTTTGAATCGCTGTACTATGTCGTCAAGCAATGATTGCAAATAGTCACGACATGTAATTATATCCTCATCAACCAATTCATCTTTCAAGCTATCCAATCATTGAAATTGGTGGAGCTGACGTCTAGAAATGTTCATCTTATGTAACGCCAATTTAGAAATGAAAGCAGTGATGGACGCCTTACAGTCGACAAGCGTTTTTTGCTCTCCTTGCAATAACCTATCAAGATCATTAAGTTTGGTGAATATGCCGCTAAGGCAAAATATATTACGTTTTGCAGCAATCAAAGAAGCGGATAGTGAAGTGTTTTGGAATGATTCTATGATTGTATCAAACATTTCGATAAAACGATCAAAATAGTTGCGTTTTGACAACCATCGTACTACAGTATGATACAAAAGCCTAACATAGTCATCATCATTATCGAAGCACAGTTGACGGAAGATTTAATCAGAAAAAGAATTTGATTTTATTTTGTTCACCGTCTTACTAACTAACTGCAGTACATCATTGAGCCTGACGTTGATATTCTTTGCCTCTAAATGCTGTCGGTAAGCCACGCACTGAACTGTTAAAACAGGATACGAAATTTCAAGTTTTAGGAGAGACGAGAAACTCCTGTATCTACCTATCATAACAGACGCCCCATCAGATGCGCAGGCAACGATATTGGTCAATGGGATGTCATGCTCATTAAGAATAGCTTCAATAATTCTAAAATAGACGTACCTTTTGAGCAGCAATTGATCAGTGAACAACATTTCCTCACAGGGTTGAAGATTTTCATTGAACATATACCATCATCAAGCATTGACTGTCCACAATTGTTGACTCGTCCACTGGTATGGAAAATTCAGAGCATTGAAGAATATGAATGAGTTGATGTTTGACGTCGGTGGCCATTTCATCTATACATCAAGTAATTGTGTCATTACTAAGAGGAATTGTCCCGATATATAATAATGGTGTCAGGCTTTTCATGCATTACAGTCGAGAGAACTTCTTCAATAACAGTAATGTTTCTCCCAAGTAACGCAATATTATATGATACAATCATACCGTTATCTTGCTGTGTAGTTGCCTTCTGAAATACCGAGATCAATGTTTTCCGCTTTTCGATTGAGGCCTAGAGTTGCAAGAAATATGATAACGGTTTGTCCTTCTGGTCAGCATTCTTAGAATGTAAATGATACATCAGGCGTGAAGGTTTCATGGCTTTGTTGCTTAAAGTTTGCTTGCACAGAAGACACATAGGTAATTGACCGTTCTGAGGAGAAGCAATAAACCCATAAGATAAATAATCAATACTGTATTGCTGACACATTTTCTTAACTGGAGGTATTACGGTATTTAAAAATCGTATAATAATCAGTGAAAATAGCAGGAACAATACATACAATTTTATGTTCAATTGTACTTAATAATTGTCGGCGCATTCAACAGCTAATTTAAATACATCGTTCATAAACTGCACGAGAGATATTCGTATTAGGTCATTCCATATCAAATCACACAGGGCTCCCCAGGCCAGCCTCTCAGATTCACCTGGAAAATCACCGGTGCTTTTCGTTTAACGTCAGACATTCATAGCTCCTTTGATATGGTATGTACAGCCTTTAAACTTTGTAACTAGGGAAAAGTTTATAAGATACGCCTACACTACAGAAAAAGTTATCCCCCGTCACAAAGTTTCAAAGCAGTACATGCCATATCTGTTATGATATACTACCACGAAAAGGTCATTTTGGGGTCAAACACCTGTGCGGAAATGGAAGTGACCCAGTCACCTTAGAAAATAAGTATATGTGTAGCTGTCCAAAAAAACTGGATCTGGAAACCGGAAACGACACCAGCGTGGGCGTTCAAACCTGATAAAGGAAGCTAAGAGACGGAGAAGAATTCAGAGACCCGAACACAGAACAGAGACCCAAGCAGCCAGGAGGCAGACCGCCTAGGGCTGGGAAGGTATAAGACCAAGTTCCCTTGTTGGGAACGGTCACTCGGCAACCATCATCTCTTCACTCACTCTCCGGCCGACGAAGTGTATGCTATGAAATAAAAATATGTCTTATTTATTTTTACAAACAAGTTTTTCGAGTCATCCTTTTTGATTGTCCAAGTTCACGATTTCCCTCTCGCAAATGAGCAACGCACGACGAGACGACCCATGGCGACAGAACAGTATAAAGATCTACACAACATATCAAAGGAGCTACGAATGCCAGACGTTTGACGTCTCATTCGGCAAAATACATACAATAGTAAAACGAGTAAAATTTCAAAGATGTTTAATTTCAAAACTATTAGAGACACAGACCTAATATTTGGCATTTCTTCATAAGTTTGGTATAACAGCACCTATAATTCTTTTTCATGGGAATCTGAGAGGATGACCTAGGGAACTTTCCTAAAATTGCGTGATTTAATATGGAATGACCCTATTGTGAAAACGCAAGATGTAAGCATCGGTTCACGTTCACCAATTTATATAGCTACTAAAGGCCCGTCTTCAATAATCCACAAATACGAAATTACGAGAATGTTGTAATCACTCAGCGACCCTGTACAATCCAACAATTACAAATGGTGGTCTCTTTATATGAGCATGCGTAACTGTGAACAGAGCCCATAACTCTTATTGGTAATCTTTCAAGAGTGTTACACATATATATGTACCACGTACCTACCCACAGTGTAGTACAGAAGTATGCACACCTACGCAAACATTTACACATTTCTCTACACACCTATATAATGTGCTGCTTGGTGAATTAGTAATAGAAAATGTTGCTGTTGACTTATTACTTATTGTGAAATTACAGATTTTAATACTCAAAATCCTATACCGCCCACTAAAATTTCAAAACGCCGACCATTTTATGCACAGTTGCTCACCGCGCACCTAAGAATTGAAATCGCCCACCGGTGGGTGATATCGCCCTGGTTGAGAAACCCTGGCTTATATCCTCATCGAGGGAGTGGCGGCTTAGGTAATCACGGGCAATTGTTAATAAGATCCACTTCCGACTTGCCAGGCCTGTCGAAGCTTCGTTCTGTTTACGGCTCCTGGTATTCCCCAATGGTCATCCAGCTAGATACTGACCAGGTTCGACTTATTCCTTGTGCTGAGTGCTTAGCGGAGAGGCACTGAGTACCATTTAAAAAAAATCTTTGGTACGACTACCGAGGCGGACACTCTACCACTGGGCCACGGTGATCGGTCGTATGATAAGAAATATATATATATATATAATTATTTTCATGATAGTCGGAGAAATATTTTAAGGTAAAATATTTCAGAGTATACATCCGTAGATCGGATGTATGTAGTGACGATATCGTAAAAAGTGCTCAACACCTGTATAAAGAAGAAATAATCCTTAAAATAGGCAGAGCGATATGTATCTTATAAAAGAAAGAAAACGGACAAGCGGTGTCAGTAACAGCTTGTTTCACGTTTATTTACGCTTATCAAACTGAACTAGTAAAAACACAACTGGGAGTTTTGTTATCTCCGCCCTCCCACGTTTTTGTCCATTTGGGGTGACCGCTGGAATATTTTTTCTTCCTCTTTGAAACAAAACAATACCATTCACCATAGTGTTTGTAAGCAGGGGGTGGGTGAAAAGGATTTTTCTATGTCTCTGTAGACTACACTGTGGTTTTATGATTAGGTTGTACGTATGTGTGTTGTAAAATTTCAATTAATACCTTATTTCATATAATATATACATTTAAAGGTGTCTAGGCTTGGGATTTAAAATGCTAATGTTTAATAGATTTATATGAGCTACATTTCTACTTGGCTTAGACCGCCCGTAAACATTTATTGTAACACTAACTAAGAATCCACCCTGCTATCCATTTAATGATGTCTTAATTTGAACTTTTCATTTTAGTGTCAGGTGGGTTTAAGTGGTGTCAAATTTACATCGCTTCATTCCAGTGTAGTGCGCTTATTACCACTAGATACCTTTAAATGTGTATATTATATGAAATCAGGTATTAAGGATAAAAAACACCCGAATCCTACGTTATTTCCTTTGAAATTAAAAACTTCTGTTTAACCCATCACATTCGGATATTACACCCGAAGAAGGCCGAAGAATGGATTAGCCAAACCGTTGTGTTAGCAACACAAACAACAAGAAGGAGTTCAATCGCCCGAAGAACTATTTGAATATATATAATTACTAACGCATCGGGACTGTCTGAAATATCGGTCTCACGAAATAAGATTCGACGTCAATGCCGAAACCTGGGATTGAACCACGACATTCGTTCTCTCTCTCTATCTCTCTCTCTCTCTTTCTCTCTCTCCCTCTCTCAAATGGGTTATTTCGTCTATCCAACACTCGCTGGGTTCATTTTCCGTGCGGTTAACCGCTCGGCCACCCCATACCCCCATATCATCGTTTTATTCAGTTGCATTTCCTGTACAGGTATACCTTGATTGGTGCGGTTAATTAGTTCAGAAAATTCCGTACTGTTCAAGGTCTACTATAATTGTCAACTCTAGTCCAAGTTGGAGTTGATTTTGTCCCCTCCCGTAAAAACAACAACAAGAACAATCCTCACCAAATTTGTCAGTCCTGTCACGTTAAACCAAACCTATACATAAAATTAACATTTCCCTACCGTGATTTGAAATCACGGCCAAGTGACTGGTAGGCGGCTCTCTTACCAACTGAGCTTAACTGACAAGTCTTATATACACAATAGAAAAGTTGCAGCAATCATCTTCAATCGGAATAGAAGATAGAGTGGAGTTTGACCCTGCAACAGCCAGGACTTTTAATGTGTTTGTTTTTTCCAGCTTATACTTAGTTACATTAATGTGTACAGCAATACCTTAATCGTACTACATCTAAACCCACAGTTATCAAAATCGCACTATTCAAGGGATTGCTGTTGTTTTTTGCCTCCCCCGCACAACAAATCGCGCTTCCCATATATTGATTGCTATAACCTATTTCCCAAATTCTGTTAGGTTCCTGCGAAACGATCGCCCGTTAAGTGGTATGGGGGATGTGAATGTCGGTTTTTGCAACTGCGGAACAGATATTCGCCGATAAGGGATCACGGCGATTTGTTAAGAGATTCTTTGAAGAAGAACACGGTGAACTGACATGAGGTCGATGTGAACTCGACCTGGGATCGAAGGGCTGGCGATCCCAGTCTCGAAAACGGTTGAAATAAGAGATGCCATTGTCATCACATCCCATGTATGTATGTATGTATGAATGAATGAATGAATGAATGTATGTATGTACATTTGTTCATATCTATCTATCTATCTATCTATCTTTTAACTTTCCATATATCACTGTTCGGCTGTATCTATCTATCCATCTATCTATCTATGTTTTTTTAATAACTTTACCTCTATCTCTGTTCGGCTGTATCTATCTATCTATCTATCTATCTATCTATCTATCTATCTCTTTTAACTTTCCATATATCACTGTTCGGCTCTATCTATCTATCTATCTATCTATCTATTTATGTTTTTTAATAACTTTAACTCTATCTCTGTTCGGTTGTATCTATCACAGTCTGTTCATATCTATCTATCTATCTATCTATCTATCTATCTATCTATCTATCTATCTATCTTTTCAAAACTTTTCACTTTTCACTACAACTGTATCTATCTGCCTGTCTATCTGTGTGTGTCCGCATACATCAATCTATATCGGTTTTTCTTTTGGTCACATTGAATGAAAAACCTAAGTAAAATGTAATTTTAGTTTCATTAACGATTTTGGGAGGCGATTACTTAAAAAGTTTGACTAAAATGGGGCAATAGGAAAAAAAGGTTGAGAAACCCTGTCTAAACCCACAGCAATTAATATATTTGATAACTTGCATTATTGAGCATAGTGTAGAGATCGGTCTCCCAGGAAGATTAACATGATCCACAGCTGCTTACAACATATGGTATATCCAATTGGTCACCCATCTAGGTACCAATCACTTGGTCGTGATTTCAAATCACGGTAGGGAAATGTTAATTTTATAAATGTATTTATTAGAATGAAATAAACCCTTGCTTATTTCTAATATAAATGTGCGTAGATATATATAAGACTTGTTAATTTAGCTCAGTCGGCAAGTGAGCCGCCTAACGATCAGTTGGCCAAGATTTCAAATCACGTTAGGGGAATGTTAATTTTACACATCGGTTTGGTTTTTATGGGGCCAGTGACTATATATGATCACTTAAATAGAGAAAGCAAAAAAGGTAGGTTTAAAGATGAACAGAACAAAGACAAAGGTAATGTTCAACAATAAAGTCCCCCAAAAGGCCATAAATATAGAAGGAGAGACTCTAGAAGAGGTCGATGAATATATCTACCTAGGACAGGTAATAAAGCTAGAGAAAGACCATGACTGCGAAATAAAACGACGCATAACGATAGGTTGGAAAGCATTTGGCATGAATAGAGACATTCTCAATAGCACCTTGCCAATGTGTCTAAAGCGTAAAGTATACAACGGCTGCATGATACCAGCCATGCCTTATGGATGCGAAACATGGAAATTAAACGAACGAGCTGGAAACCAACTCAGAATAGCGCAGAGAGCCATGGAAAGAGCAATGCTAGGGATAACTCTAAGAGATAGAAAAAGATCAACATGAGTCAGAGAGAGAACTAGAGTGAAGGATATTATACAAATAATTAAGCAACAAAAATTGAGATGGGCTGGTCACCTAGCAAAAAGAGATGACAATAGATGGGGGAAAAGATTAACCGACTGGTGCCCAAGGGACAGTAAACGCAGTAGGAAAAGATTAGACTGTAGACAGATGGAGGGACGAGATAGAAAAGTTTGCCGGTAAGACGTGGCAGAAGTTAGCACAAGATGTCATGGAAGGAGATGGGAAAGGCCTTTGTCCAGCAGTGGACATATAACGGCTGATGATGATGATCACTTAAATTGGGTCTAAATATAGCGTATCACTACATCTACTAAAACGGCAATCAACAAGTTTTGAGCCACACCACACCCCATTATAATAGCCTGTTTCTGGCCCGAGCAATAACATTTTTAAATCAACCCAGAGGTGTTATTTGTTTTGTCAATATCAATCTTTTTGTATCTATTCATTATATTGAATATTATTCTTTAACTCTATGTTTTATTTAACTTTCTACTTTAATTTTTAATTTTTAAAAATATTTTCCGTTTTTGGCCACTTCTTTTGGCGTGGCACCATATATGATCACTTCATCAGAGAGCATTTTGACCACATAAACAAAAAAATTTCAGAAAACTTGCAACTGAAAATATCTTGTAATTAGGTCTAGTTTAACATAGAAAAGGGTTGTTTTGATATCTAAAATATTTTTAGGACTGCCCTATAAAGGGTTAAGGGAAAAAATTATATTAATTAAATCTTGTAATTCTTTGTGGGAAATTGTATTAGATTATTATTTAGTTATTCTAAGATTTCCCATCAACTTTCTCTCTTGATTTCCTTTTTCTCTTTGATGTTATTTTTGTCAGTGTTCATCCGCACTCCCTGATAATGATCAATTTCCTATAAATGGTTAACGGGACAGACAAACAGTGAAAAGTTTACTCCCCTAAATTCGGTGAGGATTGTTGTTGTTACGGTAGAAAAACAAAGTCAACTCCAGACTTGGACTGGAGTTTGACAAAAGAGAGAGCGAGAGAGAGAAGGAATTTAAACATGTACGTATTTTCTTGACAAACCAAGCCTTAAAGCACAGGGCTGGGTTGTGTTTTCTTTCTGCCCTGAATAATATATGACAAGCCACATAGCCGTTGGGTTGCCTCAGCTGAATATACGTATAAAACAAATATATATTTACATTCCCAAAGACAAAGCAAGAAAATAAAGAATAATACAAATAGAAACAGAATGGAGAGAGAGAGGGAGAGAAAGAAAAAAGAGGAAGAAGGACAGAGAGAGAGAGAGAAAAGAGAAGGGCAGAGAGAGAAAGAGAAAGAGAAAGAGAGAGAAGAGGGGGATGGCTTACGGGCTTTTTGCCGAATAACGTTTCGCCGACACAAACACAGTTAGCCGACAATCGTTTCGTTATGCTGAGGCTTCGCCGAAAATCGTTATGCCTAAATGATATTTCGCCTACCGGGATTTTCGCCGACAGACGTTTCGCCGAATACTTTTTTTTTGTCGAAAGGATATCTTTATTTGTTTTTCTTTTTAAACCTACGAATCTGGATGTTTATTGTCCAAATATGTTCATATTTCATATTGCAACATTGGTTTCCGATAAGAGATTGAGCACCTGCACTGAGAATCAAACTCGCTACCCCCGTGAATTGGTTTGCGACACGAACATGCTCACTAGGGAGCTACGGTAGGCTTCCGTCTCATATTATAGGTATTTACTAAGTTTAGTTTATCACAAGGCCACAGTAGGAGGGAGCCCGGCGGCGATCGAACTTACCCCACAGTAGTAGTGGTCTCCCAGATTAGCTCTGATGTTAACTAAGCTTAGTACCGTGGGATACCCAGTGAGGATCAAACTTGCTTCTTCTTGCTTGAAGAGCTTGCTTCTACGGTAGGCCACTTTCTCATGTAATTATTTACTTAGCGTTCTTTTGTTTTGGCACAAAGCCACAAGTATGGGCCCCCAGTGAGGATCGAACTCACTTGTAATGATCCACGAGACCAGCATGCTGACCATTACACCACGTCGAGGCACCCCTTCCTTATCTAATGTACAGAGTCTCACAGAAGTAACGCCCGATTTGTCTCAAAACGCTATCTAAGAGAAGCAACTATTATAGTTAACTAATTTAGTTGCTTTTAATAGTAATTTGATACAGTGGACTACGCTTAATAGAACCAACGGTTATTAAGACCAGTCACACAATAGGACCAATCTTTTAAGAACCGATTCAAACGTATGTAATCATCGCTAATTTGCTTCGTTTATTATGACCAATGCGCCGTTTATTATGACCAATGCGCCGTTTATTTGGACCAAGCAGCAGTGCTACCGATGTAACATTTTTTGAAATAAAATTCTGATATAATTACTAAAATATATTTTTTAGTTCTCAAAACAACTATTTCAAATATTTTAGCTTGTTAACTCAAGTTAAATGCGAAATTTTAAAAAGAAAAAAAAGTAGAAAAGGGACAAGTAGTTGTGGGTTTTTATGCAAGTTGTTTCCCTTGAATTAAAAAGTATTAGGTGTAAAAGAAATTAAGTTGTTCGGTTAATCGGACCAGTCGGTTATTGGGTCCAAAACCGTTGGCCCCGATGCGGTCCTATTAAGCAGAATCCACTCTATATATACGAGGGGGTTGTTCCCCTTGAATTACATTTTTTTAGTGTTTTGTGTATAAAAAAATTAAGTTGTTCGGTTAATTGGACCAGTCGGTTAATGGGTCCAAAACCGTTGGCCCCGATGCGGTCCTATTAAGCAGAATCCACTGCAGTAATTTACTAGTTGTTTCCCTAGAACTGGCATTAATTTGGGGACAAATCGAGCGTTACTTTTGTGACACGCTGTATGTCTGTAATTCTGTCCCTTGTTTGACGATATAAAAATACTGATCTGTCTTTCTTCATTTTTTTGTATTTCAGATCGGAAGAGGACATTTTAAGCGGAATTGCAGAAATACCCGATACAGTGCCATTACTTCTTAAAGAAAATTATGAGTTACAAATACGAGATAAATAAATGAAACAATAAATACATACAGTTTTATAAATAATTTAAAGCAACATTTATGAAATATATGGAAAAAATAATCTTTTCGAAATTCATGTGAAATTACAAAATTTATAAAATATTTATAAATCAATAAACTATGAAAACGAAAAAAATGTTTTTTCAATTTCAGTGTTATATATACGTTATAAAATATTAAAATTCTAAAACTTCAAAATTTAAAAAAAAACAAACTTAAAATTTTAAAATTAACATTTTTATGAACGTAGTTCCGCCGTGTGTATTGGTTTATACCTTCTGATGTATATGTTACAGCAGTTTAGGCCATTTTCAACATCCTTACCCTGTATGTATAAAAATCATAAAAAATATATGAAAATATTTATGAAAAAACATAAAATAAATATTTCATTACATCTTCAAAAAATTATTTTTTGTTTTTAAATTATTAGTAAGTAAATAATAATAAAAGAAGACATACACGATACCCCCGCCCTCAACACAGCTTCTAGCCGACAGCGTAGTTGATTCGAGCCCGCAAAACATGGAAAGAAATTTTTCTGACTGTAACTTTCAAAATTCCAATGCCTCAGTCAGTTTTCCCACCCGCATTTTACCCGCATCTCTCAAACAAGGGCCTCATCATATATTTATAATGCAATTTAACCATTTTTTTCCTTTTAGATAAAATGTTCGACGCGTTTGTTTCCAAATGCGTCATCGCGCTCGCTTGCCTGCATATGCATTAGAGTGTTTAAGAATGCATTTGCCTACAATATTTATTTATTGTAAAAAGAAAAGAAAAAGAACAGAACAGAAAAGAAACTGTTTGCCTATATATACATAAACAGAATGATTTATTATAAGATGCTTTATTACACGAGTGTGCACAAGCACACATACACAACAAAAGTAAGTGTCTATCTATCTAAAGAGTTGGGGCTTCCCATTCTCTCTCTCTCTCTCTATATATATAATATTGGATATGCGACACACTTGTGCATCAATATCCTCGTAGACCTTAGTAATAATCCTAAGAGAGCTCAATACAAAAGTAGAGCGAATATTGGTAGGAATCAATTTTAATGGTTCATTACAAGCGGTACTGCTTCATATAAAGATTTTCATAATGAAAATTTGAATGTTATTTCTAATTATTTTTATACATCTAGTTCTCGTGTTGTTCTGTGAATGGCTGGCTAGTTCATCAAATGAATGTCCGTGGTTTGAGTGGGCGTTTCTGTATTTATGTGGTCGTTAATCTTTTTTCATGTTATCTTTTGTTATTGCCGTGAGGTAGTTTTCCTAACAACTTGCTTGTGGTTCTTAGGCGCTGGTCGCCGTATGTTATCTTATAATACGTCTGGCTTATCTTTCTTTTCGATTCCTAATGGAATTTCTCTTGTAATGTAAAAAAGTAAAAAGTAAAATAGAAAAAGAAAAAGTAGAATAATCCAACAGATAATTAATGATTAGCTAATAAGGGGCAAACGGGTGGAGCGATAATATCCTCAACGAGTGACAATGAGAAAATAAAATTAACAATAAAATAGAAAATAAAAATAAAATGAATATAAGAATATAATAGGAAAAACTAAACCTCTAGATCAAAAATCACAAAGTAAAAAACAAAAAAAATAAAAATAACAATATGAATAGAATCGGGAAAAAAGAGAAATTCCATTAAGGAACGAAAAGAAATAAACGGCTATAAGCCAGACGTATTATAAGATAACATACGACGTGCAGGTATCGAACCCGCGTCCACCTTGGAAGCAGCTGTGTACGCAGGGCATGCTCTAACCATCTGAGCCATGGAAAGGCAGGACCTTTGAAACGCAACACTTCTCTATTTTCACGATCGTTTTTAGGCACGAATATAATGCGGTTCCCTATGCCGACAGCATGAAATTCGAAGAATGAATAATTTTATATCCCTTCTTTCACATTCATAGTTTTTGGCCAGGAGTATGAGCGAGGGGCTAGATCCCAAACGTTTGGATATAATTTACACTCATTGAATTCATACATGCATGCTCTTGTACGTAAATAAGAAATTCTTTTTTTAAAAAAACAGAAAAAACATTCCATGTTTATTGACTTTAACACAACAGAAAGGTACTGAGGCTTTTCATTTTAATCTAAACTAGCAACCAAATTGTAGGAACACCGTAACTTGACAAGTATTCGGTGTTGCTCAGTTTTGTTTTTAAATTCCCTGAAACCGTGCCATGGTCAACAACTGATGAGCCGCTTGTAGATCTATGTTTTCCTGTGTAAAACATATTGCTCCTTTGAGCACTAACATCCATAGAAATTATGTATCTTTTTTGCCTTTTTATATATATCATGGCTTGGCTTTGCTTCACGAACGAAGATTTTGGAGAGGTTTCCCCGTTTGTTGCAGGCCCTCAAGTAGCCAGTGAGGCCTATGCGACAGGGACAGGCCTCCCTGTAGCGGTTGCAGGAGAAGGTCTGGCAGCTGGGGAAACTCCCCGCCATGCGGTGCTGCTTTTTTTCTTTTACTTTTTCACAGCGGTTTACTTGGTAAACCTTGTGTCGCTATGTGTTCATGTCGGCTTCCCCTGTTGTCCACTGACAATGCCACAGGACATGATGGTCCCTTCCAGAAAATCCTTGTATCTCTTCTGTGGGGGCCCAATTCTCTACCAGCCATTAACTAGTTCTCCGAATATTTTTTTTTGCAGCATGGCCTCTCTATGCTTGTGGCTTGGTTGACCTGAGTATCTCGGTGTTCGTGATGAATGCACATTGAGAATGGTGCGGATGCAACGCTGGTGGAAGTGCTCGAGAAGGTGTAAGTGACGCTGGTATACGATCCAGGATTCAGCACTGTATAGGAGAGTGAGCAACACAATGGCTTTGTAAACTCTCGCTTCCTTGCCTTTCTTGAAGTTTTTGTTATCCCAGATACATTTGCGTAGTCTATCAAAGGCTTGGTTTTCCTTAGCCAGTCGGTTGTCGATCTTTCTGTAGAGCTTAGCATTGGAGGATATGATGCAGCCTTGGCAGGGGAAGTCTTGGACCACTTTCAGCTTCATCGAGCCGATAGAGACGGAAGGCGGTTGGTCTTTTTGCTTCGGTGCTGGTCGGTGTAGGATGGCCGTCTTTTAAAGGGTGGCTTCCATACTGAAAGTATTGTGGTCTTTGCAAAGCAGGGCGTTACCTGCTGGAGGGCCGCTTCCGAGTGAACGACCAAAGCCGCGCCGTCTGCGAACAGGGGCTCTCTGACCAGCTGTTCTTGGTTCAGTGGTCTTGGTGTGTGCTCGAGGTCGCTTCAGGTTGAACAGTTTGCCGTTACTTAGTGTGCGGATGTAAACGTTGTCCCTGTCGTCCATCTCTTCTGTAGGCTGTTTCAACATCGTGCTGAAAAATATTGAAAACTGCTTTGCCTGACGCTGTTTGTGATTGGGAAAGGTTTGTAGGAGTCATAGGCCGGGGGGCCAGCAGCATGCATTTCGGGTACCAGAATGTTCCTTAGGATGTCCTCTTTCAGAAAATGTTCCAAGAAAAAAGCTGGGAAGAACTACCTCCTTTGCATAAAGCAAAATGGCCGCCAGAACACACCAAAAGAACAACAGAATGTGTGTACTTTAAAGGGATGAGGAATTAATTTATAGGTATTTCAGTATTTTACAAGAACATTTTATGTATAATTTATTGGTCAAAGTCTATGTAGTGTGGATTTAATTCATGAAGGATATATATATATATCGTTAGAAAGAGAATTATATCAGCTTTCGAACTGTGTATGTTCCCAATTTGTATCTGTTGGGCTTAGAAAGTTACAGCCCAAAATCACAGTGAGACAACTTTTTCAGCCCAGTTTTGACAAGATATTCCAAGGTTTTCGAAGGTCTGACCCACTAACCGTGTCGAACGCCTTTGTCAGGTCGACAAAGGTGACGAACAATCCTATGTTTTGTTTCCGGCGTTTTTCTTTGACCTATCTTAGGCAAAAACAATGTCGGTCGCGCGTCGGTTAGCTCTGTGAGCACATTGGCTCTTCGGGAGGTGATCCTCGGCAATTTGATTTACCAGTCTATTTAGTTGTATCCTCGTGAGGATTTTGCATACGATCGAGAGCCTACTCCGGTAGTTTTTGCAATCCAACTTATCTCCCTTGTTTTTGAGGTCACGATTAACTCCTTTCTTGCGAAGTAGAATCATTATTCATAGGCAGCAATTTTGAGTCACGTTTCTTTCTCGTATGTTCTGTGTAGTCCTTTGTAAAAGATCTCTTCTGTATCCCCCATAAGGTATGTAGTTATGCCGTCCTCGCCTGGGGCTTCACCAAGTTTCATATTTATTGCAAACACTACTTCGTCTTCTGTTATGCCTGGGATATCAGGCATAACAGTGTCTATCGGAGTTTCAGTTTGTGATATCTTTGAAGCGTGCATATTTTCATAGGACTCGTCAGTTATTCTTAACATCGTGTCCCTACATTTGATAATTCTGACATTTTTGTCCTTTAGTGCAAGCATCTGTTGTTTGCCGGTATGATCCGCGGCTCGAGCGTGTTTTAAGATCTTCCCCTTTTTGATAGCCCCATACTACGCATTTAATGGTTTTCGTCGCCTTTTCTTCAGTCGTTTTTTATTTATCAGCCTGTTTAGTTCTGTTATTTTAGTTTCGTCCTCTTAAGTTCATTTTCATAAAATAATTTGATTATTTGATTTTCACTTGATAAATTGCATGCGGCAATGAAACAGACTGTCAA
>VCCN01000607.1:7094266-7105816 GCA_006491835.1 Architeuthis dux
AGCGGCTTCCTCTATATATACTTCGCTTAATGTTATCAGCTGCTCATTGTTTTCTAAAAGACCTTGTCCCAATGTGATCACAATACGCGGCTTCCCATGTATATGTATGTATATAAATATATATTTGTGCATGTATGCGTATATGTCGGATTACAGGAAATGTTTTTTAAATTGAAGAAATTTTCCGCGTTCATATCATCATAAGTAGAAAAGTAAGTCAGCAAAAGAAATGAAATATATACAAACAACACTCATAAACCCGATCGATCAACATTCTCCATTTTGTTATTTTCGTTGCAAAAACAAAGTAGCAATGAATAAATGAATAAATATACTCATATAATGAACAGTATGAGTTTTAACTCAGGGGAATACAATATCACCTAAACTATTTACACCGAGCCTTGAAAGCATCTTTCGGAAAACTGATTGGGAGGGAATGGGAATAAACATAGATGGAGAATACTTAAGCCACTTAAGATTCGCCGATGACATTTACATGACGTCGGAAGCATCCGAAGAATTACAAAACATGTTAACGGATCTAAATAGGGAAAGATGAAAAGAACAAAGACAAAAGTAATGTTCAACGATAAACTCCCCTAAAGGTCACAAAGATAGAGGGAGAGGCGCTAGAAGAGGTTGATGAATACATCTACCTAGGACAGGTAATCAAGTTAGAGAAAGATCATGACAGCGAAATAAAACGACGCATAACGATAGGTTGGAAAGTATTCGGTATGAATAAAGACATTTTGAAGAGCATCTAGCCAATGTGCTTAAAGCGTAAAGTATACAACGGTTGCATAATACCAGCCATGACATACGGATGCGAAACAAGGAAATGAACAAAACCAGCTGAAAACCAACTTAGAATAGCACAGAGCGCCATGGAAAGAGCAATGCTATGGATAACTCAAAAGATCAACATGGATCAGAGGGAGGACTAAAGTGAAGGATATTATACAAATAATTAAGCTGCAAAAATGGACCTGGACTGGTCACCTAGGATGAAGGAATGGCACTAGATGGGGGAAAAATTAACGATTGGTGCCCATGGGACAACAAACGCAAGAGGAAAAGACCAGATGCAAAATGGGAATTAGAAGAACCAGGAATTAAGAAAGTGTATCTGTTGTTTTTCTTGTCGACTATATTATATCAGCGAAATCCTGACTGGTGGATTGTTGTATATATTTGTGTCTTTGTTGTCTCTGTTCGCACAAAGTAACAAAGAACTTCTGGTTACTTGAACCGTAACTCCAGTTCACTATGTGTCGCTCACGTACGACTTCAATTTCGCACCTCTTCATTATGACTTCGATTCCAGAACAAGGCTCTGCTCAAAATGCGATTTCGCACAAAAGTGAGGCTCAAAGCTCAAGGCAGTCAACTTGAGGTTTATTTTGTTAAAGTTTATTTTGCCGACTTTATTTTTCTACCGTAACAACAAGAACAAGAACAAAAACAGGGGAAAATCCTCACTTAATATTAGGGGAGTAAACTCTACCGGCACGTTAAACCAAACCGATAAATCAATTTAGTATTCCCTTACCATGATTTAGCATCACGACCAAATGATTGTTCGACAAACAAGTCTCAGATATCTTCAAATAATTATGCTAGAAATACGTAAGGGATTATTTCATTCTAATAAATAAATACAATTATGCTGTAATCGTCTTCAGTCGGAACTTCGCTGGATTTTGGTCTAAACGGTATTTTGGTTTTTACAGAGCTAGTATCTTTATAAGGCCCGACGGCGTTCTCAGCCAGAAAAGACAATTATCACCGTCGATAAAAAAGCCCGAGTTGTCAAGTCTTATCAATACAAGCCTGGTTAGTCAGCGTCACGTGACCAACGTCTTTTGGCAGCATGCCGTGTTGGGGGGTGATCAATTAAAAAAATCGGAAAAGGAGTGATCAATAAATAAGTTAATTCTCTCGCCCTTTGTTGGACAGTGATCACTAAAAAAAAGAAACAAGAGTGAATGCTGTCGGACACAAACTAAGGGATGAACTTTGCATACACTTACATTGCACATTGAAACCCCCACTAAAACCCCATTTAGGTGGGGGATTTACGAAAGAAATGTGTCTAGACATAATAAGGAGCCAGCGTTTAAATTTTCAGCCCTCTAGCTCCATTGGTGCGGCCCGTAACGCGTGATACATAGCCAGCCATCCAGCCAGACAAAATTGAAATCCCCAGCTAAAGCCTATTTAGGGAGAGAATTTTCAACAAAAAACAAGGAAAAAAAGCTCTATCTAGACATAATGAATTGTCAACCCTCTAGCTCCATTGGTGCAGCCTGGACGCGTGATACATACATAGCCAGCCATACCAACTTAAAAACCGAAGAAACCTATGTTGGCAGTTTTGGTTGACGGTTTCTTACATGTTTGTTAATTGCATTTTTAAATTAACTTATAGTTTTCTACAATCGGAAATCTTGTAAGAGTTCCAGGTATCTA
Source organism: Architeuthis dux (assembly GCA_006491835.1). NCBI lineage: Eukaryota > Metazoa > Mollusca > Cephalopoda > Oegopsida > Architeuthidae > Architeuthis > Architeuthis dux. Next base: position 7,096,742 of record VCCN01000607.1, read on the forward strand.
TGACTCATTAGTTTTGTTTTGTATTTTGTTTTTCTCATGTAGGTGTTCTTCGTACGAAACATGGTTTTATTTTCATCATCTGCCCCCCGCCCTTCTTTGGGTTTCTTTTTCTTTTTCTCTTCTTTCTTTTCTTCTCTTTTCTTTTGCCTCTTTGTTTCGAATGCTTATGTCTTTCTCTTCCTTTTTTCTTTGCTGTTGTGGGATAATGGTTTACTTTGAGATTTTGTAGTTTTTCACCTTCCTTTTTAGAAACGGGCAACCAAAGCCCTCACCAAAACTGTCAACATAGTTTTCTTCAGTTTTTAACCTGGTCTGGCTGGCTGGTTGGTTATGTATGTATCACGTATACTTTTGAATCTTTATTCCTTATTATATATAGAAAAAAACGTTTTGTTTGTGTTTTTTGAAAATTTCCCTCCTAAATAGGTTTTTGCGGTTCAATTCACAATGTAAGTTTATGCTAAATTGATCCCTTAGTTTGTGTCACGCTTGCTTTTTGGCATAGGTTTATTCAGTTTTCAAGTTGGTTTGGCTGGCTATATATGTATGTATCAAGTGTACAGGCCGCACCAATGAAGCTAGAGGGCTGAAAATTTAAACATTTACTCCTTATTACGTCTAGAAAAAACCTTTCTTTTGTTTTTTAACCCCATAATAAATCTTTAGTGGGGGGTTCAATTCGCAATGTAAGTTGTTGCTGAATTGGTCCCTTAGTTTGTGTCCGGCAGCTTGTATTTGGAAAATTCAGACTTTTTGTTTAGTGATCACTACCCAACAAAAAGCGAGAGAAGTAACTTATTCATTGATCACCCCTTTGTCCAATTATTTTAACACGGCTTGATGACAAAAGACGTTGGTCACGTGATGGTTTTTATTGAGTGACTAACCTATTTTCTCTTTTCTTTTTCCTTTTTTTTCGAATTCTCATCTCTTTTTGTTGTTTTTTTTCTTTGGTATACGTTTAGACTTTGGTTGACGTTCAGTTTTTGTCGTCATCTTTCCTTTATTTTGTTTCTTTCCCTTTTTTCCTTCTCTTGAAACCTTTTTCTCTTCCCCTCCATCTTTGTCATTCCCCTTTTCCTTCCTATTTCTTTCTTTCTTTTGCAGCTCCAATTATTCTTCATCTTAAGTTTAAGCTTCTATCTTTCTTTCTTTCTTTCTTTCTTTCTTATACTCTCCGTCTTTGTCCTTTTCTCTTTCTTTCTTTTTTTCTTTCTAGTCAGAATAAGATAAGTTTAAACAAAGTATCTACATACAAATACCCATAATTACTACCTACCTACATTCTCCTAGGAATATTGAATTGTCCTGAGGCGCCCACCGTAGAGTAATCGTTGTTAGATTCTGGATAAATATATGTCCAACGATGATTCATGTGGAATAAAAGGTTTAAAATGTTGTGCTAAAATCATCAATATGGTAATTTAGCCTTCATAGTGTCTTGTTTGGGCTGTCCTATTATAGAGAACCAAGCAAAACAGTGACATACAAACATAACCCACTCTTCTGCTCACACACCAATGCAAGTTCAATCCCCACTAGGTACCCTAATATAGTGGCGATTTAGATAAGTTCAGAAGATATTGGCATCGCGACTTCCACGATCGAGTGGTCTGGCGAATCTTTGGGAAGGTCTATGTCCAACGACGGACGTTAAAATGATGATGATGATGGTGATGATGATGGTGATGATTATGAGGATTAGAGTGAAGGATATTATACAAATAATTAAGCATCAAAAATGGAGATGGGCTGGTCATCTAGCAAGAAGAGACGAGCTGAAAACCAACTTAGAATAGCAAAGAGAGCCATGGAAAGAGCAATGCTAGTGATAACTCCAAGAGATAGAAAAATATCAATATGGATCATAGGGAGGACTAGAGTGAAGGATATTATACAAATAATTAAGCATCAAAAATGGAGATGGGCTGGTCACCTAGCAAGAAGAGACGACAATAAATGGAGGGAAAGACTAACCGACTGGTGCCCATGGGACAGAACACGCAGTAGGAAATTACCAGACACACGATGGAGGGACGAGATAGAAAAGTTTGATGGTAAGACGTGGCAGAGGTTAGCACAATCAAGGTCGTTATGGAAGGAGATGGGAACGGCCTTTGTCCAGCAGTTGACTTATAACGGATGATGATGATGATGATGATGATGATGATGATGATGATGATGATGATGATGATGAATAGTAAACCCATTTTGCTTCTTTCTATCGCTTAGAGTTGCGATGCACAGAAGCAAAATGTGACGAAGGAAGTACTTGACTAAACATTAAAAATAAGTGACAACACATTATCTAAAAAGAATTCCAAGACTCTAATGCCTTTTTAAATTTCTTTTTACTCGAAGCAGAAAGATGTATGGAGGACTATAAGTGTCAGAATCTATAAAATGTTTAGTTGCCTTTATACTCTAGGAGTGGGCTTAAGGCACGTATGCACTTTTATGTGCGCTCAGCTTTACTTTTGATAGTTGTACTCCAAAGGTGATTCATGCAGAATAAACCGCCATATTGAATTTAAAATGGCAGCCATTTTCACTACGAAATTCCTGTAAAACCGATAACTAAACCAAACTGTGGGTCGCCACCCACTGGTGGGTCGTGAACAGTTATTAAACTATGATTTTATTAATCATACAAAAGTATATATCACAAAAAAAGTGCACATTGTGTGTGATAACATCGACATTGAGTTGTTAGTAAATTTAAAATTTACTGCTTTATAATAGTCTCAGCCTAAAGTGGCGCCACCCAGTTCTGTGTACCACGTGATGTTCTGTGCTGTGAAATCTGGATTACATTAAATTTGGGGAATCGAGCTTAATTTACATCACACAGGTTCGAGAAACGCTACAGGGAGGCCAATAGATGAGCGCAAAACACCAGGTGATTACAGTTACATAAGGTCACGGTAAATACATTAATGTACCATAGAGTCAGTTATCATTCTGTTTTCTATCTGTGTTTACCGACTGATCATTTAGCCGGACCGAAGTGTAAGTAAATTATATAACCGTTTCCTCATGGAAACATTTTTCACTCCATGGTCCCTACTTCTGGGTTATAAATTACATTAATGTTCATATCTTTCTTATTAACAACAGTTAACATTTTTTTCCAATAAATTTGTGGTCATAAATAGTGGGTCGGGATCATTTTGTTCTTGCTTAGCTCGGTGGATTTCAGTCTTTATAGAATGTGTGATACGCTCGCTTTCCATTTGTAAAGTTGAAATACCTTAGATCATTTTGTTCTTATTTAGTCCGGTTTATTTCAGTGTTTATAGAATGTGTGATACGCTCGCTTCCCCTTTGTAAAGTTTAAATACCTTAGATCATGTTGTTCTTATTTAGCCCGATTTATTTCAGTGTTTATAGAATGTGTGATACGCTCGCTTGCCATTTGTAAAGTTGAAATACCTTAGATCATTTTGTTCTTATTTAGCCCGATTTATTTCAGTGTTTATAGAATGTGTGATACGCTCGCTTGCCATTTATAAAGTTTAAATACCTTAGATCATTTTGTTCTTATTTAGTCCGGTTTATTTCATTGTTTATAGAATGTGTGATACGCTCGCTTGCCATTTGTAAAGTTTAAATACCTAACCCTGCTCCATGCAGTAATTGGAAACTTTGCAAATGACTTAAGATATTAGGTTTTACGAAATTAGGTTCAAATTTTGTTTAAATTGTAGCTGACTGCAGTACAAATGTCTACATTACAATTTAATTAACACGGTTCTTGAATTCCACACTGGTATTACATTTGCGAAACTCACAACAGGGAATTTCTCTGAATCTGTATGGACAGACAGTTGATTTTACACATTTGATGCAAAGTGGAAAATCATCTTGTGTTACATCCCCTTTTCAGATTTCAGGCATATGTTCGTCTTCGTCCACAATATATCCATAATCGGTAGGATTCAGGTCTATAGTTTCAACAAACGGGGTATGAAGCCTTCGGTAACACTGCAAAAATGAACGCCTGATATAAAGATGGGTGCTACTCGATGTACAGAGAAAGAAAAAAACTCATCGTGTTTGTACTTTTTTATCATTTGATAAACAGTCAATCCGAAATTTCTCAGCTGAAGACACCATATCATCAGTAATTGGAGACTTTGCAAATGACTTAAGATATTCCTCGCCCGATTTCTCTGCTGTTTGAAAAGCTCATTTATTCGTTCCTATCTTGTTGTATTAAAACCACTTAAGGCATGCACTGCTGGTAAGACATTAACTACATTGGAATTCATTGTATTTACTAACTGCTGTAGAGGAATTGCCTTATTGTATAATGTTATAAAGCTTGTGCCCCCCTCTTGCATTGGGGGCAGGAGGCTATTATAAATCACCACATAACCCCCTCTTCAGCTACGACCCTGCCCTGAGACACAATGTTCATACATCCTCTGAAAAACAGGAGAAATAATATAATTATCTTATAGGGCAAAATAGAACATTTCTGTGGAAATAAAATGACAAAAATCCCTTACAAATGATCAGTAAAGGGTTAAAATGCTGTCCTAAAATCATCAATATGGTAATTTAGTCCTTATAGTGTCTTGTTTGGGCTGTCCTATAATAGAAGATCAGGCAAAACAGTGAAATAAGAACTTTATTGTGGGATAGAACAGGAGAAAATATCAGTATGCGATTTTGAAAGATATCCATGACCCATTGGGAGAAAAGGGGTTAAAATGCATACTTGTACACCTTTTAGATAAGTACAAACCCAATATTCCATTAATAGACACCCATACCTTTCATTTGAGACCGGTTTCATTTTGTTCCACCGCCGGGAGAGGTAGGTCCCTTTTTAAGGCTCTTTTTGAAGCCTGACCGTTGCACTATGGAAGAACGTCCCTGTCAGCTTAACATCCATAGTTCTTTAAGATCAAAATCCATCCAATGACTGAAGTGATACATTAAACACAGAAATACATCGGTATCTGCAGAAGCAAGGATGACTCGTTGGAAGTGATCCACAACAACCGCTTGATTGATATGAAACATAATACGATCATCAGCTTCCTTATGATCACATTTCAGAAGTCGAACATAATTGCACCCCCCCCGAAACCATCAAACAGGCTGTAAGATCACTCACGCGAGATCCTCCAAGGTAAACAGGCTTCTCATCCTTGTATGTTTCGGTTATGTCAATCCTTGATAAAGAAGTATTGCAATCCTACTTTGTTTTCTGTTGATGATCAGAAGCTATTCATGTCAACCGGTGGTGGTTGATCCAATCTGGTAATAGAAGTATTTATTGCATCAAAACTCGCTTCTCTGATTGCGCTCGTATTCCATGATGCTCTTTGGACGGTTCTGGTCGAATATGACATCAATTCTGCTGCAGTCCCTTGACAAATAGCTAAAGGTTGTCCATAGTTGCCCAAACAAATCATCATATGTTGCAATCTTCAACTTTGCTACTAGAACTCTGCGAGCAAATACCATGAAATCAATTGTTATCATGGTCATATTATTATTTCATGGAACATCTGCTGTTGGCATGACCTCGAGTGCTTTTGCGATTTCTTTTGCAAACTCAGATTTTGTGGATTATATTATATAATACAGTAGTCTTGCAATCTGGCGATGATCCGAATGGCTGAGATGGTTTCTTTCTTAATATCAGTCTTCCTTCAAATAGTTATTCGTACGATTGAACCCCTTCTTGTTGTTTGTATTGTTAACACGATGTTTCGGCCGATCCAATCTTCGGCCTTCCTTAGGTGTAATATCCGAATGTGATGGGTAAACGGAAGTTTTTAATTTCAAAGATGGTAACCCTTCAACGTAGGATTCGGGTCTTGTCGGGCCTGGGCCTGTTGAGCAGAAGCCATGTCGGATTGAACTCCGCAATTTCTGACTAATGCATTCAGTCGACATGTTGATATGTGCTGCCTCTTTGATTTTTCTCGGTTTCCAACAGCGTTTGTCAATAATCTAGACGGCCTCCCAGGGAGGAAAGTGGTCGCCCTTCTCTCTCCAGATATTGTCAGCCATTCGAGATTTTTCTATCTCGCCTTTGATTATGGCTTTTCTGTGTTCTTCAAGTCTGGCTTTGAGGGGGCGGCCTGTTTCCCCAATATAGATGTGTCAACATTTAGAGCGGATGACGTAAACACAATTTGTCCGAAGAACTATTTGAATGTTAATGACCTTTCTCAAAACTATATAAAATATCAATCTTGTTTTCTGCGGACACCTTTTTGGTCTTGTTAATTATCTGAATTGGATCAATTCCTTTGAGCGACAAATTTCATGGATTGTCTGCGAAATGCTGATATGCATTGGGGGTCTTTCTCTGTCCATTGTGAACCAAACTGAAAGCGATTTGAAAAATATTGTCGCATTGTCGTTGAATATGAACTGATTTCTTCCGATATGGAAATAGAGTGTTAAAGAAGAGCTCCCAAGATTCTGGACGATTTTGCTTGTACTGATTTAAACTATATTCTAAATCGTCTGCATCGCTATAACTATTCTCTAATAAAAAGTCACACTCTTTTCGTGGCTTTGCCGCACATATTTTGACTGGATCACTAACACGAAATGTTTCAATAAAATCATCAGAACAAAAAAGAAAAGAACATCTGAGATTTGGTTTTGTCCCTTGGATAATGTAAAACATATTTCTTCTCCGAAGTGCTTACTTAACATTTACTTAACATTTCGACTACTTATTGTATAAGTCTCTAGATTTGAATTTAAAATATCTCGACGTGCAAATATTGTATACCTTTTCGTATCAAGATGAAGCTGACTTAACATTTGCTTTAAAAGCTTCTTCTACATCAATGCCTGAATCATCATCTGCTTCATCATAATTTATAATTTCTTCAGAATTTCGTTGATATTGCAAGAGGTGTCTTTTCATGCAATTCCTATGACTGACAATATCTGCTGCGAATATATGTTCTATTGTTTTATTCATCTAAATTTAACTTTATTGCACACGAAAACAGTTTTGCCCTTTTCTGTTCACAAAACCTGTAGAGATTTCTGTCACCTTTGAATGTTACCTTGCTTACAATTGAAGCACGGTTAATTACATTCCTTGGTTTTTTATACGCTTAAAGCGCCCGGCAGGCTTTAATTTAGTTCAATCTTTCTCGGAAACCTTATCTTCATCACTAGGGCGTATCGAAAGTTACATCTTTCAGAAATTGAAAAACCGAAGGACGTTTTATGACGTGGATGGCAACAACGAAGCCCACGGTAAACTTAAAAAAACACCGTGATCGTCGTCTTCCTTGGTGCATTTCCCGCTTTTGTTTCGCGTATGCCACACCTTGTGCAACCCTGAACCAGTGTTATGACATACTACCACGGGAGGTCATTTTCCAGGCCAACACCTGTGCGGAAGTGGAAGTGACCCGGTCACCTTAGGAAATGCGTGGGTGTCCAAAAAAAAAACAGGATGAGGAAACCGGAAATGACACCAGCGTTCGAAACCCCATAAAGCTCAGAGCCGAGACGGAGAAAACTCAGAGACCCAAAAGAAGAGACAGAGACCCACGCAGACCGCCTAGGGCTGGGCAGGCATAAGACCAAGTTCCCCTGTTGGGAACGGTCTCTCGGGCACACTTTATCTCTTTCCCACTCTTCATTCTCCGGCCGACAAAATGATTTTCTCCCGCAAATGAGCAACCCAACGACGGGACACCCCATGTCGACAGAACGTGTAAAACAGATGAGTATACAACACCCGGACAGCGTGCCAAACACTATTCACTGTAAAGCACATTCTAATTGAATGTGGTGACCTCGCTTTCACCAGACAACGCTTTTACAAAGCAAACAATATTAAAGACCTATTCGAGAACGTCGATATACACAACATCCTATCCTTCCTGAGGGAAGTGAAACTATACTAAAAATATGGGAATAAAACAGATTCGATATTCATACCTTGACAACAAATTGTCTACAAAAATGTGCCTACATTAATTTGCCTACAATAGTCTGTCTACTATAATTCGTCCACAATAAATTGTGTATTCAAAAAGAAATCAAATTCGGCACTAATGACCCACCAAGTGTCGATTTGCTGTTAAACAATCAATCAATCAAACCACAACCCGGACACCGAAAGCCGCATAGATTTTGAAATAAACAAAACACAGAGACAAATGAACACGTTTTTCCATACAATTCTGATCCAGGGAATTCATAAGCATGATTATTATGGAGATTCAAACACATCTTGACTTTATTTCAGGACAAAAACAGCAACAACAACAACAAAAAAAACGTAAAAGATTGTTGAGAAATCCGATTATCTGTTTTCATATATAGATTAGATATCAACTGTTTGTCTCGTAATCTTTTTTTTCTTAATCTTTGATGTGTCTATTTTAAGATTCTGTTAGGTAACCGTAAATGTGAATAAAAACGAGCCACGAGCGGGGATCAAACCCGCGTCCACCCTGGAAGCAAGTTCTGCTCTACCGACTGAGCTAACGAAGTTCTCATCGTAGACAGGAGTCTTTTAATCCTACACTTTACTGGCCTATCTACTCTCACATTCGTATTTTAGGCACGAATATAATGTAGTTCTCTATGTTGACAGTATGAAATCAAATGATGGATAATTTTATATCCGACAGAATATGATAATTATAAAGACATTTATTAGTCGAGAACCTATATTTGCCCAGCGCCGGTGCAAACGACTGCTAAACGAGCGGCCTAAATCGTAAATGTGAATAAAGAAACGACGGAATATGATAACCGTCACCGGGGAAGTATAGGTTCTCAACTAATAAATGTATTTATAATTATCATATTCTATCGGATATAAAATTGATCTTTCGTATAAAACAGACTGCATCACGCAACGTTGGTTAGTATCTGAGCTACATGTGCTAGAATGATCGTGTGTGTAGTGCTTTTGGCGTTTATTTCTTTCCAAATCTGTAAAAGTCAATGTGATCGTCGTCCGTTGACCTGTAAATATGTGTTTGTGTGTGCGTAATTATTAATTCATACGATTTAGATTTATATATATATATATATTTATATATTGAGCACTCTTTACTGATACCA
>VCCN01000610.1:30674-44561 GCA_006491835.1 Architeuthis dux
GGATAATGGTGCCGCACAATTGTTTTATGTAACCCCAACTTAGTGTACCCAAATAAAAAGATGGTATTATCCTTCGCTGGTAACAGGGTTGCTGTTAGGATATAATCCGGATATATCCTTTTGTCCTCCCCACCCCCTGGAAATATATCCTTTTGCTAAAAAAAAGTGGCATCGGACGACCATGATCATCATCAGACTTTTAACGTCCGTCGATGAACAAAGACCTTCCCCAAGATTAGCCAGATCTCTCGATCGCGCGCCAATAACTCCTGAACCTGTCTAAACCGTCACGCCATCTTATTTTCTGCCGGCCACAGTTTCGCATATGATCTCTGGGTATCCACGATGTGAGTCGTGATGTCCAGCGGTTGTCTGACATTCTTGCAACATGGCTTTCCCATTGCCATTTGAGTTTTCTAATGGATTCTGACTCCTGTTTTGTCTCTGTACTGTGCTGTCTTCTGATCAACGAAACATTGTCAATTATTATTAAATTTTGTGCCTAGACTTTCTTTCATCTTTTGTCTGTGCTTGTTTACGCTTTGTGATAGTTGACGTAATTGTGTTAAGTTGTCAGGATTTCTAAGATGAAGCATTAACATCATTATTAATTTATACATACATATATAAAATACAGACACACACACACACACACACACACACATACGCACACCACCAACAACAACTTTATATATATTTCCAATTTTTTAATTGATCACCCTAACACGGCATACTGCCAAAAAACGGTAAAAACAGGAACTGCAAACCGAAATTTATCCTCATGTCACCAAGATATTGTTATCTTATTTATGTACTTGTTATTTACTTATATACGACTTAACCGTCAAAAATGCATCGTATCATAAGGACTGATTTGACCGATCACCGCTAAAGAAGCTAACATTTTTTTTTACTTTCGTACTGTTTAAGTAAAAAACGATTTTTTTTTTTTTTTAATTAAATCAAGTATTGTAAACCATTTTTATTAATTTTTGACTACTATCTACATTCATCCTAATTTTTATCACAATTTCAGTAATGCCGGCACGGCAGTGTTATTGTTTTTTTGGTTTTAGTAAAAAAAAAAAAAGATCGATTAATTTATTATTTAATTTTTTTTTTAGACGAAGTATGTATAAACCATTTTTATTAATGTGTAACTTACATTCATCTTAACTTGGTTTTAGTAAAAAAGCTATTATTATTCGTTAAACCATTTTACACATTGTGATTTTTTTTTAAAACTACTAAAATTTAAGATGAGGGTAAATAGTAGTCAAAAATTAATAAAAATCCTTTACAATACTAGATTTAATAAAAACTTTTTTTAAATAATCGTTTTTTACTAAAACTCAAACAGTCACTGTCGTGTCAGTAGAGTACGAAAGAAAAAAAACGGTTAGCTTCTTTAGCAGTGATCGGTCAAATCAGTCCTTATGATACGATGCATTTTTGACGGTTAAGTTGTCCCACTTTGCCAAATATTCTTTCTAGATTCTACCTGTACCACAGTGCGTTTCAACATTATATGCAAATCAATAAAATGATAATAATTGTAACAATAGGGTCATTTCAATCAAACGTCTCACGTTTTGGGGGAATATCAGAAAATCTAAGATCTTAAAATATATAATTTCATTCATGTTAGAATATAAAACAAATATTATTATTTAAAACGTTTCAATTTATATGCAACCATCTGAAAATAATCAATTGTAGTCGCCCGGCGTGTTCGCCAGATCTGAACCCGATCGAAAATCTTTAAATCATCGTCAAACGGCGCCTTTATACAGTATCGCCCATAAATGAGTACACCCCTATCACATTTTTATAGAAAGTTAATTTTTCTTCTAAACTAAAGATAGCATGACTTTATTATTTCTAGTGGAACATTACACAATCAAAACGGATATTATCAGCAATTATGACCAAACTCTACAAAATTGAAACTTTGTTGACAAAAATATCTTTTCATGGGGACGTACTCATCTTTGTACGGCAACACATTCATATTTTTGACAACAGCGCCTTTATACAGTATCGTCCATAAATGAGTAAACCCCTATAAGATTTTTATAGAAAGTTCATTTTTCTTCTAAACTAAACATAGCAGGATTTTATTATTTCTAGTGGAACATTACACAATCAAAACGGATATTATCAGCAATTATGACCAAACTCTACAAAATTGAAACTTTGTTGACAAAATATTTTTTCATGGGGACCTACCCATTTTTGGACGGCAACATATTCATATTTTTGGCAACAGCGTTTCAGTGCTGTAGAGTTTGGTCATAAATAATACCTGATAATATCTGTTTTGACTGCGTAATGTTCCACTAGAAATAATAAAATCCTGCTATGTTTGGTTTAGAAGAAAATTAACCATCTATAAAAAGATGGTAAGGGTGTACTTATTTGTGGGCGATTCTGTAGCATGAATGTTTTCCCGCCATAGAAGACAGCTATTTTGAAAATACCGCAGCGTGGTTCTTGTAAAAAAAAGGTGGAGGATTGCAATAAGGTTACTCCTTTATTGCGGCTTCACTAGCCTCGTAAGAAAACAGATCAGACAATTTGTTTTATCCAAGAATGAATTTTAGGAAGCAAATCAACTATTTGTGAATCTATGCGAGAATTCTGAATTTAACTTTTTCTTCGGGAAATATAATCTACAGGTCTGGTTAGTCACTTATTGGAAACAGTATTTTGGCAGTATGCCGTGTTAGGGATGATCAATTAAAAATTGGAAAAGGGGGTTATCAATGAATAAGTGATCACTAAAAAGTCCGAATTTCCAAAGATAGAAGCGTGAATATTGCCGGACAAAAACTAAGGTACCACTTTAGCATAAACCTACATTGCAAATTAAACTCCTCACTAAAAACTTATTTAGAGGGGGGGATCTTCAAAAACAGTTTTTGCTAGACCATAAGGAGTAAATGTTTAAATTTACAACCATCTAGCTTCATTGATGCGACTTGTCCGCGTGGTACATAGATAGCCAGCCAGCCAGACAGACCAACTTAAAAACTGGAGAAACCTATATTGATAGTTTTGATGGCAGTTTTGGTTGACGGTTTCTAATGAGCTTTTCCTAGTCTGGCACACGGTCCTCAGTTTGCTTACGGTACCTGCTGTTCCTAAGCGGTCACCCATCCAAGTACTGAGCCGGTTCATCGTTGCTTAACTTCGGTGATCTGGCGGGAATCAATTCTTTCAGCGTGACTTGACCATAAGCCAGGTGTAGACAACCTACGACCAGCGGGCCAAATCCGGTCCGCGAAGAGATTTTGAACGGCCTGCAAGCAAATGTTGGGGTACTATGCTTACTTTTTATATTGAGAAAAAGGCACCTCTCCCCTACTGCACTGAATAATGCAGATGGAGAGAGTGGTAGCTAGGCGACCGACGGAAGGAGAACAAATACAATCTTACCTTTTCTTTAGGGTTTATCAACAACAGCAAATAGAAGACAGCTTTTAAAATACCGCAGCGTGGTTCTTGTAAAAAAAAGGTAGAGGATTGCAATAAGGTTACTCCTTTATTGCGGCTTCACTAGCCTCGTAACACAACTGCATTTTACACACCGCAATTCGAAGAACGTTCGTTTGAACTCAAAGGGGAAAGTAATAGCTCTTATGTAATGTCCTACCTTGGGCAAACTGGTTTCTCCAAATCCTTTTGATGTCGACCCGTCTTTAACTACCGAATTGTAGGTAGGACGGATTTTAGTAGAGTGTCTGGTGATATTGCTGTGTATACGCTGCGAGTAGCCGTGTTACTGCTTGCTGCTTCTGTTTAACATTTTGATCGCCGTTTGTTACAATCTGGGGACCTTGAAAATAAAGGTATATTTGTACTATTCAAAAACATTAAAGACCTCTTGTTTTCCCGCCAAACCACGCGGTTTTGGTTCACAATTGGATGGCTTTCGGCCCATTTCCACCTAGAGGGGAGACAGCATCTGTTCTCCCAGCGTCGGCCATCCTTTAGAAGTCAAAATAATACACTATATTTTTCTGACATTATGTTTTAAAGATTATTTGTGTCTTTTTAATAGACTCAAAAGATGCCTTGATTGAAATAAATTGCGACTAAATTGAGTTCTTTGGTTAATAATTGGCATTCTGTGTTAAGCACAAATGATTTTCTATTCATTGATTTGGGGCAAAATATAACTAGATGTATTTAAATGGATAATTCCCATATTTTTAAGCTTTTTTCATGGCATTTATCTGGACCACCGTCCAATCATTAATACGTGATCCGGCCCGCAGGGGCAAAAAACGGTTTCCGATCCCTGCCGTAAGCCATCAATCACGTCTGTCAGCTTCCCCTGCACAGACCAGATTTGACTACCTGCGACTCCCTAAAGAGATTTCAGCCGTGGACAAGATTGAAGAGAACGCGACGAGAGATTGTTTTAAAAGGTCAACCAGCCTGGCTGCTGCAGGGTCAAACTTCACTCCTACTTCTATTCTGACTGAAGATGATTACTCCAACTTTTGTAAAGTCTGGACACATAGGCAAAATGCATATTTTCAATTAAAAAAATTTGAACAACATTTTATTTAATTGAAATATTAATAAATAACATCTTCAATGTGTTTTCCACCATTTGTGATGCAAAGTTCAATGCGCTTTGTGAGATTCACATGAACCCGATGCATTAACTCCATATTTCCGTCAATTTGAGCACATTCATTTATGATGCGTTCCATCAGGTATCTCGTAATTTTTATATCTTTCTTCTTTCGACAAACTCATATTTAATATGTGGGGCAAAAAAAACATAGCTATAAATAGTGATATTTCCTATGTGTCCACCCTGTATATATAATAAATAAATTTGTAGGTATATAAGACTTATATATAAATAACATAATACATAAAATGTAAAATGTATTTATCTATTAGAATGAAATGAGCCCGTGTTTATCTGTATGACAAATTTTCGTCAATATCTAAGACTTGTCAATTTAGCTCAGTCAGTAAGACACCCCCCTGACGATCAGTTGCTCGTGACTTCAAATCACCGTAGAGGATTGTTAATTTTACATATTGGTTTACATCCCTGATTTTAATGAGGATTGTTCTTCTTGTTCTTGTTACGGTAAGGGGGGAGTTAACTTTTATTTGAAAGGATGCTGAAATAAGTGTGTGAGGTCCCACGGGGACTAAGGCGTCATTGCCCTAGGTAGGCTATTTTCCCGTTAATATTAGATGGCTGGATACATTTTGGACGTAACCTCGTATATCATCAGTAGCAGCAGCATCATGCTGGACAAAGACCTTTCTCAGCTCCTTCCATGTCGACCGTGACTGTAATAACCTCTGCCATATCTTACCTGCAAACCTTTCTATCTAATCTCTCCATCTTATGTTTGGTCTTCTCCTACTGCGTTTGCTATCTTTAGGGCACCAATCTGTTAACCCTTTGCACTATCTGTTATCATTACTGCGTGCTAAGTGTCCGGTCCATCTCCATTTTTGTCTCCTAATTATTAATCACCGCTACCCCAAAACACTGGGTTTATTGGGTTTAGGTTATTCATATGTTCACACATTTATATGTATCTATGTAGCCAGACTTCGCCCAGCCCTAACCGTTCATAGTAGAAACTTGAAAATGTGTACACACACTCTCCTCAATGAGATGGGGAAATTCTTTTTTTCGTTTTTTGAAAATTCCCTCCCAAATAGGGTTTTAGTGGGTGGTTCAATTTTCAATGTAAGCTTATGCTAAATTGGCCACTAGTTTGTGCCCGCTTGTTTTTTGAAAATTCAAACATTTTTTAGTGATCACGGCCCAACTTTTTAATTGATCATCCTCAAAACAGCATATATCGGTGGCGGTGATTCATAATTATCCTTGGAATAATAGTATTGTTTCTATGATATATTTTTTTTTACTTTGGTTTGTTTTCTGACGCATTTTGATTTTTTTCTCTTAGTGTTATTCCTAACATTGCTCTTTCCATCGCTCTTTGTGTTATTCTGAGTTTGTGTTCAAGTGATTTAGCTAGGTTCTTTGTTTCACATCCGTACGTCATATCTGGTATTATACATTCATTGTACACTTCACGTGTGTAAGGATAGCCGAAAGATTCGCTCTTTCTACGTCGATGAAAAAAAAAACAATTGATTATTCTTGCATATAGTTAATCGTTAAAAAGATTTTCTTTTCAAAATAATGCGAAAATTCGAAGGCCGAACAAACTTTGAGGAGACACATTGATTTTATATGAACATCTTATGGTGATCAATACATTTAATGATATTACCCGTAGGGTCAAGGCATTGCGAACAGTGCCTGTCTTTCAGCATCAGAGTTTGGATGTGCGTAGCAATCATCTGTAATTGATAAAAAGTAATAATAATAATTATGATAATAACTTGTCTGGTAAGTCACTCAATAGAAACTGTTACGTGACCAACGTCTGTTAGCAGCATGCAGTGTTGGGGGCGATCAATTAAAAAATTGGAAAGGGAGGTGATTAATGAATAAGTTACTTCTCTCGCATTTTGTTGCATCACTAAAAAGTCCGAATTTAAAAAAAACAAGCGTGAACGCTGCCGGACACAAACTAAGGGACTAATTTAGCATAAGCCTACATTGTAGATTGATCCTCCACTAAAAACCTATTGGGAGGAGGGTGATTTTAAAAAGTTTTCGATAGACATAATAATGAGTAAATGTTTAAATTTTCTGCCCTCTAGCTCCATTGGTGCGGCCTGTACGCGTGACACATACATAGCCAGCCAGAATCACTTAAAAATAAAAGAAACTTATGTTGACAGTTTTGGATGATGGTTTCTAATAAGAATTGAATAGAAAGCAAGAACATTGTACATATAATAGCCCTAGTAAGGCTAGCATTATTTCCTGGTCCATGACAATCGATTCCTACCTGATTTCAATGCTTTTCTATAGCAAAATCATTAGCAATGTATTGACGTTATGGGAAACAGCACTTTCATCTACAGCACTTTAGCAAATATCAGTTTTGTCTAAACCCTTTTGGTCTAAAATCACTTTTGTCCCAACAATATCTGTATTTGAACTTCATTAATAGGGAAACCATAAATCGTGCTTTTACTGAATTTGTGACGATTAAACCTAAAAGAAATTCATATAGACGGCATATTATCATTCAAGTTGTTGAAGATAGTCATTGTCTCAAATGGATACAATATTTGGGGTACAGCACTTTTGTCTATCACTTTAGCAAATATCAGTTTTGTCTAAATCATTTTGGTCTAAAATCACATTTGTCCCAACAATATCTCCAAAAGTTCTCAATGAATTTCAATGACATGTTGTCGAATGGTTGGCCATGGTCTAAAAGATGAATTGATGAAGTTTTGTGGTGGATCCAGCGAATCTTTTCGATTGAGAGATATTTTTTAATTAGATTTTGGGACGGATCCTGGAATTCTTTTCCTCACACGAAAAACGGTTCTTGTGACTTTAGAACTTCACACGTCATCTCAAAGCAATAGGGAAAGTTAAATAATTGGAAAAATGAGTCCCACATGAACTAAATGAAATGCTAGGCACAGTTCCAGCCCCTACACCTCAGTTGGGATATGAAGACTTGCATCATACTTCACATTTACCTGATATTTCTCCCACAGATTCTCATCTTTTCAAGTACTTTGAACTTCATATCCGGAATAAAAGCTTCAATAATAGGGAATCCATAAATCGTGCTTTTACTGAATGTGTGACCACTAAACCGAAAAAGATTCATATAATTGTTTAAAATAGTCATTGTCTCAAATGGGTACAATATTTGGGGTACAGCACTTTTGTCTATCACTTTAGCAACTATCACTTTTGTCTAAATCACTTTGGTCTAAAATCACTTTTGCCCCACAATATCTCCAAAAGTTCTCAATGAATTGCAATGTCATTTTGTCGAATGGTTGGCCATGGGCTTAGGAAGAATTGATGTAATTTTGGGGTGAATCTTTCAATTGAGATATTTTTTATTAATTTTTGGGACGGATCCTGGAATTCTATCTTTTTAATCGAAAAAGAATCCTGGGATCCACCCCCAAATTACATCAATTCTTCCTTAGCCAATGCCCACCATTCGACAAAATGTAATTGAAATTCATTGAGAACTTTTGGAGATATTGTGGGGACAAAGGTGATTTTAGACCAAAGTGATTCAGACAAAACTGATACTTGCTAAAGTAATATAGACAAAAGTGTACCCAAAATATTCAATCGAAATATGACCCATTTGAGACAATGACTATTTTCAACAATCTGCCATCTCTATAAAATTATTCAGGTTTAGTGGTCACAAATTCAGTAAAAGCACGATTTATGGCTTCCCTATTATTAAACCTTTTATTCCGGATATGAATTGTTGGGATAGAAGTGAATTTAGACCAAAATGATTTAGACAAAAGTGATATTTGCTAAAGTGATGTAGACAAAAGTACCATAACCCACATATATACCGTGTTTCACTGTTCATATCATCTTTCATCTAAAGACGACATTTCCTTAGTCTTGTTAAACTAGTAACTCATAGGGCCTAAAAACAGTGTCTGTTCCCGTTTAGAAATGACATTAACAGATTGGCAATAACTGAATAGTCTATAATATGATTTGATTCTAAACTTATTCTTTCATAAGTAAAACCAACAAGACGATCATGGGTAACAATGTATTGCCTATCCGAATTTATGAGTTTATTAAAACCAAACATTGTACATGTAACATAGAAATTAAATTAGTGACAATGAATCTACTCTTCTGATATTGATGTTAAAAATACAGTGGGTTCCGCTTAATAGGACCAACCAATTTTGTTAGAACTGATTCAAATGTACGTAATCATCGCAAATTTGCTCCGTTTATTATGACCGATGCGCCGTTTATTTGGACCAAGCAGCAGTGCTACTGAATTAACATTTTTTTTCTTTTAAATAAAACCTGATAGAATTACTAAAAATATATTAGTTAGTTCCCAAAATAATTATCTTTCAAATATTCCTAGCTCGTGGCTCAAATTAAATGTGAAATTACAAAAAGAAAGAAAAACGGACTTAACTTGTTGCAGTTTTAATGCAAGTTGTACGCCTTGAATTCAAGAAACTGTGGTGTTTTATGTATTGAAAAAAATTAAGTTGTTTGGTTAATCGGACCAGAGTCGTTGGTCCCGATGCGGTCCTATTAACCGGAATCCACTGTATTTGAAATGATTTGACAGCAGATAAGATACCAATTCTTTTTCCAAATATGGCTCCAACGATGAAAGTAATCTTCGCTATCCAGCCCCACATTGGCCAGAACTTGAGGAAGAGTTAAAAAGAGAAAAAAGAAACTGTGTGATAAATAAGAAGAATTCAAGGAAATACTTTTTTTTCTCAATATCCCTTCCGAAATACTTATATGGAAATCTTATATGCAATCAAATATGGTAAGCCTTTGTGGGTCTATTTTATAAATAATTAAAATACAAGAAGGCTTTGCAAAACCTTTGGACGCCTCTGTACACTGCCAGTCACACCACCACCACAACAACAACAACAGGAACAATAACAACAATAATAATGATAATAATAATAAAATAATTTTTTCTTTCTTTTTAAGCTTCTTTTTGCACCCTGTAGAGCTGGGTCCAAAGTATGGTCCTGGGCGTTACTGGGGAGCTTTCATTTAGTCGACAGCACTTTTCGTAGAATATGGGCTGTTCCGAGTAGGGCGATCTTTTGGACTACGTGGATGTTGATGTTGCCTGGGATACGGTTGGTGAACTTTTCCGTTCCCTTCTTCACAAGACCTAGAGTTCCAACGACCACTGGTGTTATGATGTCTACATTTGCTTCTTTCATCCTTCTAGGGTACTTTCCATGCACTTTCTTTTGCTGCCATATTATTTGCAGTTGTTGTTGGCCATGTTGTTTTGCCTTCTGCTGCACTCGTTTGGCGTAGATGGTGGTCGCCTCTTTTTCTATTGGTGGGGTTTCGGGGATATCAAGTTGTTTCTTGAAGAGTGCAGCCTCTTTTTTATGGAGTTGGTCTGGTGTTTTATTATTGGGAGGAGAGGATCATCTGTTTTTGACAGGTATGCATCTTACCTCACGCTCTTGGTAGGTAGAGCCTGTCGACATCTGCTTTCGGGTGATGCATCTTCCTTGTTTTGGTGTCCAGTCTCTTGATGTCATTCAGCTTCCAGTTGATGACGTTGAAGCTGTATGTTACTACAGATATCGCTATTACCTCCTCGCCTTCAGTGAGGAAGCCTGATCCGGGTGGGTGCAATCCCCCGTTTGCCCCTCCCTCCAGCGGACGTGTTTAGTGCCTCTGTTCGCTTTGTTAGTCTTTCTGTTCTAGCTGTGTGAGATTAGAATGCGTTTGATTCGTAACCGTGTTTAAGCATGTTAAGAAAAGAAGAGGGAACAAGATAACACGTGTTGCAGGGCTGTTTGCATGGTATGAACTGAGCCTTCCCTGTTCCCACTTCCGGTCCGCGTTTTCTGGGACCGGAAACAGAATGGGAGCTGCTGATAGCTTGCTTCGCCATGTTTATTGATTTAACATATACATACATTACTTATTGATTTAACATACATATATATATATAAACATTACATCACCCACAAGTCTTTATTACAAAATCTCATTCACCCCTGACTAAATTATGTTTTATTTATTATTTTCATCTTATTTTCCTTTGTGTATAATTTTATACAGAATTCATTTTGTATGTTGAGCAAAACGAATAAATTAACTCATTTCTTAAATGTTTATTTTATTCATGTGTTTTGAACATCCTAAAATATCTGATGGAAACTAGGAGTGAACACAAAACATTAGAATTTTTCTAGTTTACATAAATTTAGCAAACAACAGTCGTAAAACTTAGAATTAGATTTTTAGAAATAGTGTCTTCTTATTGTACATGTTTATCACAGAAATTACTTCTTTTTTTTTTAAGAAGAAAAAAAAATGGAAATATAAATATCTGAGTAAATTAAATCTTTCGCCCTTCATGTTTCATTCAATTTTAATTCACCTCTCTAGTTTCATTCACCCCTAAAATAACTTCATTCACCCTTGGGTGAACAATTCACCAGTTTAAGTTCAATGCTAAGGCAATTTTTGCTTTGCTTTGCTTTTGCGAGACAGGATACGGCAGGGAATTATGGGAAGTGTGGGAAAAGTAGTGAACGCTGTGACCGGGAAGACAGTTACTAACACCGTTGGAGATAAAAAGAAACCAAGGTAATTTAATACCATGAATGCTGTAAATAAAAGTGAAAGGAATCTTCTCGACATAACGAACGCTTTTTATGCTATCATTTGAAACGAACTGCAGATGGGAAAGAGTTAAATATAAATGTCATAAGTTTTTTTTAATCGATTTACTCCGAAATATGGCTAATGTCTTCTCCTCCAAATGAGACAGGTACAATGCATAGCTTTATTGTCTGCTGCCGTCGAGAGCAGAACACCACGTTAAGAAAGCCAAGGGAAATCTTTTTTTTAGCATTGAAATCTGGAAGTTACAATTTGCCATGAAATGTTGCAGCCTTTTTTTTTTTGACCCCATGCATAAAATGGATCATCTTTTTTTATGAACACCACGACGCGCATGCGCATTCTTTTCAACCAAAATGCACTAAACATTATTAGCCTTGATTTGAACTTTAAAAAAAGAAAAAAGAAAAAGCCTTTAATGGAATTATTTGTTCAGAAAGAAACTGATTTGAATAAAAATCAGTTCTGAGCCACAAAGCAATATTATTATTTTATCCCTAGCTTTACTCCATCTTATTAGCATTGTTGATCTTGATCACAATATTATGTGTCGATAAACACTTCGACCGCTAGAGTTTCATCACTTCCTGAAATTCCTTATAGAAAGGGGAGAGAGAGAGAGGGAAGAAATAAAGAAAATAACTCTACTATTACTAGCTTGTCATCTCTTTTGGCTAAATGTCCAGCCCGTCTCCATTTTGTTGCTTAATTATTTGTATAATACCCTTCACTCTAGTCCTCCCTCTTATCCATGTTGATCTTGTTTTTTCTTCTCTATCTCTTAGAGTTATTCCTCGGATTATTGCTGTCCATTGCACAGTAAACGTAGTAGGAAAAGATCAGACACAAGATGGATGGATGAGATAGAAAGGTTTGCCGTTAGGACATGGCAGAGATTAGCGCAATTGCGGTCGTCATGGAAGGAGATGGGAAAGGCCTTTGTCCAACAGTGGACTGATGATGATGATAATGATTACTAGGTAGCAGAACAAAGATGGTTTAGAGTAGTGATTCTCAAACGGGGGCCACTAGGTTCGCAGGGGGGGAATTTCAGCCAGAGGAGGAACGTATACTGGAAACCTGGGAACGCAAGGGGCGGGGGGAGTGATCTGAGACCCTAGGAACCACTGACCAAGAGAATGACTATAGATGTGTGTTCTACTTAATCATCGAATCTTCCATGGCTGAAGTGGTTAAGGCGACGTCCATGAAAGACGGGCTCCCCTGGTGTGGAATGCAAGTTCAAGTCTCGTCAGAAGAAACTTATGTTGTTGTTTTTTTCATATCCAAATTCACACTGTTTGCACTAGCGCTCAAAAGGCTATATCGACCCAGAGTGTTTTGAAAAAATGTCTCATCACTTCCCGCCATCCCTTATATAAAGAAACACGTTCAGGTTTTGTGAGACTGGCGTACAGTGACATGGTTGTGTGTCTCCGTGTGCAAATTTGTAAATTATGATTCTGAAGTTCTCTAACTGCATATACATGGTAAAAAAACAGTACCCTGACTAAACTCTGTAACATATTCCAGAATATTCAACCCAATGTTGTATGTTTTTCACTTGAACTTACCTTAATCCATCCCATTACAATATATCATTAAGTGGCTAATACAAGGTAATAGATATAAATGGGTCATAAAATTGAAACAAGTGAGATGGTTGCTGAACACCAGTGAAAAGGTTTTTTAATTAAAAGGTTTTAATAATCAGCAGTCTTGATATCTTCTCTCTATTTTTATGTTTTCAACATACGGCCTTAATAAACATGTTTCATCACTTCCTGGAATTCCTTATAGAAAAGAGAGTGACTCCTCCCGGTGTGTCTCTGTGCATGTACACACATACAATTTAGAATATAAGACTTGTGTTTACCCTCACTGTATTAACAAGCTGAAGAAGCAATGGTTTTAATAATCAGCAGATCATAGTTTTGATATCTTTTCTCTATTTTTATGTTTTCAGCATAAGGCCTTAATAAAAATGTTTCATCACTTCCTGGAATTCCTTATAGAAAAGAATGTGTCTCCGTGCATATACACACATACAATTTAGAATATGTTACTTGGGTTTCCCCTCACTGCATTAACAAGCTGAGAAGCAACAGTATATCAATTAAATTCCTTTTTTAAAAACAATTCTCTAGACGAATGATTTATGAGTAATACTCGATTTTCTCATACATTCTGAAACTAGTACTAGCATTCTAATAGTGGAAATGCTTCATCTAAGTAAAAATAACAAAGCAATGTAATACATTCTTACGGTTTTGTAAGAACGTACAGCAACAATAATAATATGAAGTGAAACTAGTAATAGCATTCTACTAACATCTAAGAAAAAATAACAAAGCAATGAATTCATTCGAGTTTAACAATTGTGTTAATACAATGATTTGAGCATCTACCTTTAGAATAAAGTCATGAAGCCCCACGGAAACGTGTCATGGGAAAAGCCAAACAAAAACTCTTATATAAAATCAATTTAATATTGAGGGGTTGTTTTGATTAACAATTTTCTTTGCACATTTTTGTCCTTATAATGTTGAATATATATAAATATGTGTGTGTGCTCACGCGCTCGTGTGTGTATGTATCTA
>VCCN01000610.1:78337-92910 GCA_006491835.1 Architeuthis dux
TATATATTGGATATTCTACGGCATTTTTAAATATAAAAGTTTGCTAGATAAAATTTCCCGCGTTTTTATCGCGTCGTCTGTCTGTGGGCCATTTGAAACAATGGCGTATACGTTCATTGATATGTGACATTTCATGTTTCTTTATTTTTGTCCTTTTTTGGTTTTTGTTTTTCAAAAAAACTTTATTCCGAAATTGTCTTTTTCTTTTCTTTTCTTTTTTTTTATTTAAAAAATCCACTGTATTGTCAGTTAGAACTGCTCATCATAAATAACGAAAAAATATATCTTCATATATTATAAAGTAAGCAGATACACATTGTGTATATGATGATAATTCTCTCTGCATGTACGCAAAAATACACGCATACAAGTGCGCATGCGTGCTACCATACTCACTTCCGCTTTCAAGTTTTTCGCTTTTACGCTTTCATCGATCATTCTCTCTTGCTTATAAATAATAATTTACCACTATTTTTTTTGCGGGGGGGGGGTGCCAGTGGCGGATTAACCATTAGACTGAGTAGGCTTAAGCTTAGAGGGCCCGGAAGGGAGGAGGCCCAAGAGCAACAAAAAAAATGATTTAATTGAGTATACAAAAAATGGTTTGATTGTGTTGTATACGTGAGTATTTTAGATTCTATAATTGATTCATATATCTATATGATATTATACATGTAGTATATTATACGATATAAGTTATTTGACGTGACATCGCCACTTTATTCTATTCAACGAAGGGAAAGATCATGGGAAGCCTTACTAAAACTCAACGTATAGGCCCGGTTTTTCATATAACTTTCATATAACTTGATATTATACATATAATACATTATACATAGTACAACGATATAAGTTATTCAATATGACTTAACGTCACTTCTATTCAACGAAGGAGGGGAAAGGTCTGGGTGGGGCCTTACTAAAGTTTAGCCTACGGGCCCGACTGGTCAGAAATCCGCCACTAGATATTGCTTTGTTTCAGGAGTTGACAAATGGTAGATTTTTGTAGTATTCCGTGTCAAGGGTCATGCGGCTGCGGACCTTTCGGAAATAGTACTCCTCCATGCAGTGAATGGCGGCGGGTTGGTGGTCCAGGTAGAATTTGTTAGCAAACAGTTGCCTCTTGTTTAGAAGGTTGGGAACGTCGCCGACACCAAACACACAGATACTGCGCACCCACTTGCCGTAACAAGGGGCGTCCCCTTTCCAGGTAGCATACGTCGCAAGCCACGGCTTATCTTCCGGGTCACCTGAAACATAATCAAACAGAACTTAAGAAACCAGGAAACGTCCACAGGGGAGAAAAAAATTATGCTAAATATTGTTACAACTTCTCCTACTAAACTATGTGCTGTGATCTTTCCATGTGATATTTATGTGTCTTATGTACCTTATATCGGTCAGTAGATACCATGCAGTATTTAGATCGACGTAGGTTTCTACCAATTGTTTCCCAGCTTCTCATCTTTTATGAGGCTTTTACATAAGATACATAAATATCACATGGAAAGATCACAGCACGATAGAGAAAGAACAAGTGTCAGAGATATCTTGAAAGCCATTAGCAAACTTAACCCTTTATAGGGTAAGTGACTATATATGATCCCCTGAGGACCCGTCAGCCACATGCAAATATTGTAGCCACAAAGACAACATAATACACACCAATGTGGTCTGCAAGCTTTGCAAAGTACACTTTTGCTTGAACAAAGACAGAAACTGTTTTGAGGCATACCACACCCCATTAAATTAGCCATTTTTTGTCCCGCACAATAAAATTTAAAAATCAACCCGGAGGTTCTTTTGTTAATATCAATCTTTTGTATCTATTTATTCTATTGGATGTTATTCTTTAATTCTATGTTTTATTTAACTTTCTACTTTAATTTGTATTTTTTTTATATTTTCCATTTTTGGTCACTTTTTGGGCGAGGCACCATATATGATCACTTCATAGTGGCTTTTGCTCCTATAAACAAACAAAGTTAAGAAAACTTACACCCGAAAATATCTTGTAATTAGGTCTAGTTTAACATAAAAAAGGTTCTTTTGATATCTAAAATATTCTTAGGGTTGCCCTATAAAGGGTTAATTCAGAAATCAGAAATTTATTCAATTTAATACATAATTGTACATGGTATAAAAAAGAAAGAAAAAAACATGTATTATCAGAGTAAGATAAAAAAAAGATTTTTTAAATACAGTAAAAATCAATGATAACACATGCAGAAAGGTTCCCCTGTAAAAATAATTGATATCTTTGGAGAGACTCAGCCTCCTTCAACCGCATTATAAAAATCATCTAATTAGATTTCAATCGCTGGGGTTTATATTATTTTGGATTTATATTGTTAATATCATTAAAAAAAGAAACTAATTAAATTAAAAGATCTCGCATACAGTACCTTTTATAAGTATTTGAACTCCCAATCGCTTGGGAAAATAGTACGAGTAATAACAGTAATCTATATCTACAGTAACTGTCATAAGAAGTTTTGCTCCTAATCGCCTGGTTTTGATAGTTAAAAACAGGAACAGAAAAACATTTTTTGCAATCAACGTAACAAGGGATGCATTTAGTCATGTTTTGTGGTTGTAAATGCTAAATTTCATGAAAATGTTTTTTTTTTTTAAAGAATTAAATTGTTAAATGGGAAAAAAGGCAAGTCTTTTGTTTCTTATACGTGTATGTATGACAGCTAGCGTAGACGACATATTCGACTGACAGCTCTCAAATACTTATGAGCATTTATAAAAAGGTATTGCTCATAAATATTTGAACAAGCACAAACTTTTTTTTCGATCCCAGAGATTGCAGGGTCCATTATGGATTCTGAGTTAGGGGGAAACAAAAATTAACTTACTAGTTTGGCAACTCTTCCATATAGCAATGTAAGTTCACTTCATTAATCTCCCTGAGAAATTCTGAACAAGATTTTAGAAGAATAGAAACAAAAAACTTGCTTTTTTTTCATTCATCATTTTCAAGAAATTTAGCATTCAGAACCACAAAACATGACTTGTTATGTTGATTGTAATATATTTGGTTCTTCTTGCGTAATGTTCCTGTTTTTAACTCTCAAACCTAAGCGATTAGAAGCAAAATGACTGTCTGTTCAAATACTTATAACAGGTACTGTATATAAGCAAACAATCAACATATTTGAACTTAACGACCTGGCCTCAAACCTTTTTTTCATTTAACAATTTAATTCTATAAAAAAAGAAACATTTTCAAGAGATTTAGCATTTAGAACCACAAAACATGACTAAATGTATCCCTTGTTATGTTGATTGGAAAACAAATCTTTTTCTTGCGTAATGTTGCTGTTTTTAACTCTCAAAACCAAATGATTAGGAGTAAAATGGCTGTCTGTTCAAATACTTATAACAGGTACTGTAGATTAATTCATCAAACAATGATTGAAAGACATATAGGTAGATACTTGGAACATTGAACTTATAAATTAAGTATTTGGTTATATTTTTTTTACAAGAAACAGATACACATATTAGTCCGGTTGCAAATGTAATTCCGCTGGATTTGGATGTTAAAAGCGATATTCTTTTCATTTGTAGGGGTTTTAAGTTATGCTTATTCAGAAAAGGTTTTTCTTCAATTTTTCTCCCCCCTGGAAAGGTATAATTTCAAGATGACGTCCAAGATAGCCGCCAAATTTCAAAATAATCATTACACGTTCATTATTCATCCTAGAAAGGTTTTCCCAACGGTTTTTTGTAGTATCAAGTGTGTTTAATAACATAACAAAAGTTTCATTCATTCTCCGGTCGCAGCCTGCAAGCAAAATTTTGAACTTGGGCGGTGGTGATCACAAAAGCAGAAATATCTTTCATTTATTTAAAGACCTGTAAAAATGTTAGCGGATCTCTTTTCTTACGGATTGTACAACTGAAGAAGGCTGTAGAATGGATCAGCAGAAATATCGTGGTACAAACAAAAGTAACACAAATAACGATTTCAGTAGTGTAAACATCTTTTGGACTCCTCCCAAAATTATAGACACTTGGTAAAGATCTACATCTGTTAACCAGGTCTAAAATAAATAGAAACAATTTTCTTTCGCCAGTAATCTTTTGTGCTTTTAATTCGTTAGACCCTAACAATCTTCCTAGAAGTTGTTAGTTTTTAGAAAAAAAAATGTCTTTTTTAAAGTTTTACGAGGGGGGTTCTATTTACAATGTAACCCTATGGTAAACGGGACCCTTACTTTCCATCCGTTATATGGAAGCGAGGCTTCGAAGTATTCGGTTACTTCCCTTGTGAGGCTTCTTTGATATTTTAATGACGATTTTTCTGTGCTTTTATTAAGGTTTGTTTGGGGGGGGAGCACGCGGGCTACCCGAGGGTGCGCGTGTGTCCACCTGGGATTACTGGCGAAAGAAAATTGTTTCTATTTGTTTCGACTTCGTTAACGGATGTAGATCTTTACCCTTTGCTTTGCTAACGGTATACCTAAAGCTGTGGTCTGTGTCAGTATGTTTACACAGTAATTAAAATTCTTGTATTCATTTTGGGTAAACACGAAATTGACACAGCAGTAACAGTAGTAACAGTAGCAGTAGTAGTAGTTGTAGTTATATTATTAGCAGCCAGTGAATGAACACATGTACACACACACAGGGCCGGATTATACTATAAGGCTGAGTAGGCTTAAGCCTAGGGGGACGTAGTTAACAGGGCCCCGGAAAGATTCTGGGATATTCATATTTTCTTAATTTTATTTTTGACAGAACCATAGCCGGATTAGGGCCCAAAATAAATAGCAAATTTAGAAATGTATCACTACTACTACGGGGAAAATTAATGAAACAATAAAACTGTCAAAATAAGAACATTCCCTGATGTGAAGTCTGAGCGCTCACTATAATTGTTAAGATATTCTTAATAATATCTTAAAACTTAATAAAAATGTCCTAACAAATATTTCTTTAAAATTGGAATGAATATATTACACATTATCACATAACAATCCACGTTATTCACACGATTGAAAGATCGCAATACTTACTTAAAATTATACACGAAACAGGGTGGAGAAGGATGGTTCAAAATGGGGCGGGGGGCATATTGCTAATAGCCTAGGGGCCCTGGTATAGGTTAATCTGGCCCTGCACACACAGTAGAAGAGCCAAATTTGTGATCGTGAGTTCAAATGACCCCTTTCTCTCTTTCTGTTTTTTTATATCATATACAGCTTGACTCGCAAATCGTAATAAAGATTATACTTACCTTTATATCCACCAGGTGCATTTAAGTGTCCGTTGAATTTTAGATGATTTAACGTGGACCATATGTATTCATCCGGACTGTTGGTGTCTTCAAGCCATTTCTTGAAGTCCTGGACTCGTCCGTCTGTCATGACAAACTGGACAAATGCCCGGCTGAAAACGCCATAGGCGCTTCCCTTTACAATCTGGATGTTGTGTGGCGGCGGCGTCTTTTTCCTGTACGTGTTTTCAATGATCCTCTTACCGTTCGACGTGACTACATGATGACTGTACTGGTATCGTTCGGGCAGCATACGCGTGCCTATAATGCCCTCGATGTCGTTCGAGCCGTTGTAAATCTTGAGGATTTTCACGATCTCCGCGTTGGTCTTCAGCGGGTATGCCTGGCTGGGTAGATTGATGAAGTATTTCCAGCTGACGTTGGAACGCAACAGCTCGTCCATACAGTTGAAGTCAGCTTGAAGTCTTGAGTAGCTAGCGTAGACGACATCTTCGAGCTTAGAAGCGACGAAGACGTTGTCGAAGCAGGTCGTTAGACGCCGTATATTTTCCTGTAGACTACGAGAGGATTTGGTATCAGTGTGTAGGCAGTAGATATTGTGTGGCCGGTAGATGGCTCTAAGTAGTCTCTCCACTTGGAAAAAGTCCTTGTAGAGCAAGATGCTAAACGCGATTGGAAGCGCCTTTTCTTCTTGGCTGACATTGAGAATATACTTTGACTTCTCTAAGAGGGATTTGCAGTTTTTGAACTCTTGGAGAAAGACCTTGCGATAGAACTTGGAATTGGTTCCGATCTTTGAGGTTCGGATAATCTCGGCCTTGTCGGAGCGATAAATTTGATTACAGTTGATGGGGCGAGTCTGGTAGTTGAAGGCATCGGCGCCAGCGATGTGCACGGCCATTCGCTCGCGCCCGTGCCTCGGCTCTTCCAGGCCGAAGTCTTGCTCCATCACGGTGACGGGTTGGTGATGCTGTTGCCGCCGAAGCCATATCCAGATCTGCGAACCGGAGAGCAGCACAAACAGCAGGATGATGTGACACGTCCGGCATTTCAGGCGCAGAAAGTGGCGCAGGCGGTAACAGGCCCGTAACATAGTGGAAGTCTGTCGACCAACGAGCTGGGGAAGGCTCTGCAAAAGATGAGCAGATGAGCAAATGAAAAGAACAGATGAAAACGATGCAAAAGAAAACGATAAAAAGATGAAAACGTTTTTTTAAAAGATGAAGAAGTAAAAGGGAAAAAAAGGGAAAACATGAAAAGATGCATAGGATAAAAAGATGCAAAGATGAAAAAGATAATAAAGATAACAAAAGATAAGAAAGATAAAAAGATGCAAGGAGAAAAAAGATGCAAAGATGAAAAAGATAATAAAGATAACAAAAGATAAGAAAGATAAAAAGATGCAAGGAAAAAAAATGATATAAATAAAATAAAAGAAAAGAAGGATGAAATGATGAAAAATGCTTAAAAAGCTTAAAAGATAAAAAAGATGTGAGGGATGAAAAAATCTAAAAAGATGCAAAGAAAAAGGTGAAAATATAAAAAAGATGAAAAATAAAATAAAAGATAAACGAAGAATGAAAGGATAATAAATATTTTTAAAATTCAAAGTATAGAAAATATGCTCATATGATCAACAAAAGTTTCAAAAGATGATAAAAGATGCAAAGTATGTAGAATATGACAAATTCTCTTTTGCATATTCTCCATACTTTGCATCTGTTTCATCTTTTGCAACTTTTGTTGATCTTTTGCATATAAAAAATATGGTGAAAAATAATTTGTTAAATGTAAAATATAAAAGATGAAAAAGATACAAAGTATTAAAAAGATGAAAAAGATGCGAAAGATGTAAATATGGAAAAGTTGCAATATATTAAAGATGCAAAAGATGAAAAAAATGGAAAGATGAAAAAAGATGAAAAGATGCAAAAGATTATAACATGAAACAGGTCTGGTTAGTCATTCAATAGAAATCGTCACGTGACCAACGTCTTTTGGCAGCATGCCGTGTTGGGGGTGATCAATTAAACACAATTGGGAAATGGGGTGATCAATGAATAATTTACTTCTCCCGCCTTGTGTTGGGCCGTGATCACTAAAGAAAAGTCCGAACAGGCGTGAATGCTGCAGGACACAGAATAAGGGACCAATTTGGCAGAAACTTACATTGTAAATTGTCCCCTCCACTGAAAACCTATTGGGAAGATGCTATCTATCTATGTATGTATGGCGCGTACAGAGGGCTGGATATTTAAATATTTACTCCTTATTATGTTTAGAAAAACGTTTTTTCTAAACATAATAATGAGTAAATATTTAAATATCCAGCCCTCTGTACGCGCCATACATACATAGATAGATAGCCAGCCAGCAAGCCAGACCAACTTAAAAACTGAAGAAACCTATGTTGACAGTTTTGGTGACAGTTTTGGTTGATGGTTTCTAAAAAAAGATGCGAAAAATGAAACTATGAAAATGTTTCAAAATATAAAGAAAATCATTTTGCTTATTAATAATTTGTTTATTCTTAACTACAAATTTTAGTCCAGGAAGATCATATTTCGTTTCTTTTCTTTTGATTATAATGTTCTTTTCTACATCATGGTTCACAGACTTTGGGAAGTAAGTTCGATCCCTGGGCAAGGCAGTGAAAGTCATATATGAGTGTCCGCGCATAAGTTCCCAACGAACGATTTTTAAAAAGTTGACATATTCGATATTTTTAGAGCTACAATGCTCAAGTGTTTTAGCTCTAAAAATAACGAAAATATCAACTTTTTTAAAATGGTTCGTTGGGCACTTATCATACCCTTTTTCAGTGGAAAAGGCAAAGTTCAATTCTTTAGCAGGCAGATGCATCTCAAATTACACAAGGATAGTCTTTAAGTTGTCTGAATTCCTTAGATGGTGTATTTTTGTCGAACTCCAATCCAAGTTGGAGTTGATTTTGCCCCCCGCCCCCGTAACAACAACAAGAATAAGAACAACAACTAATCCTCTCCGAATTCAGGGGAGTAAACACTTTCCAATGAACAAACAGATACAACACTCTGATCCTATACCGTAGAACCGGGGAGCGGCACTTTGATCCTAGGCAGAGTGCACAGATTCTCTGATCCTTGGTAGAAGTGCCGACCGATACATAAATAATCCAGTCATTTTTGACGGGTACTATCCTAGTTGAAATATATATTAATTCACAGCAAGGTCTGAAATTAAAATGAAATGTATACTAACCAAAGATCACCACCCAAGGGGAGAAATATGATAGCCTAAAAATCGAACATCGCTTGCAAACGCACGATCAAGACACTGAGTCAATGAAATCGGTGTCTGCCCACATATCACGAAGTTTGAGGCCAGGTCGTTAAGTTCAAATATGTTGATTGTTTGCTTATATACAGTACCTGTTATAAGTATTTGAACAGACAGTCATTTTGCTTCTAATCGCTTAGGTTTGAGAGTTAAAAACAGGAACATTATGCAAGAAGAACCAAATATTTTACAATCAACATAACAAGGTGTGCTTTTAGTCATGTTTTGTGGTTCTGAATGCTAAATTTCTTGAAAATGATAAATGAAAAAAAAGCAAGTTTTTTGTTTCTATCCTTCTAAAATCTTGTTCAGAATTTTTAAGGAGATTAAAAAAGTGAACTCACATTGCTATATGGAAGAGTTGCCAAACTAGTAAGTTAATTTAGATCCGGCCGGCTCAAAATCCATAATGGCCGTTGCAATCTCAGGGATTGAAAACAGATTTTGTGCTTGTTCAAATAATTATGAGCAATACTTTTTTATCAATGATAATTTATACATAAAAAAAGTATTGCTCATAATTATTTGAACAAGCACAAAATCTGAAAACCAGTAAACATGACCGTGTTATGTTGATTGCAAAAAATGGTTCTTCTTGCATAATGTTCCTGTTTTTAACGCTCAAAACCATTTGAGTAGAAGCAAAACGGTTGTCTGTTCAAATACTTACGACAGGTACTGTAAATATAGATTACTGTTATTACTCATACTATTTTCCAAATGTCATTATTTAAAACTGTTAACTGAAACTGTCAACATGTTTCTTCAGTTTTCAATCTGGTATGGCTGGCTATGTATGTATGTATGTATGTATGTATCACGCGTACAGGCCGCACCAATGGTGATAGAGGGATGAAAATTTGAACATTTACTCATTACTATGTCTAGAAAATACCAGCTATGACTTATGGATGCGAAACATGGAAATTAACCAAACGAGCTGAAAACCAACTCAGAATAGCACAGAGAGCCATGGAAAGAGCAATGCTAGGGATAACTCTAAGAGATAGAAAAAGATCAACATGGATCAGAGAGAGGACTAAAGTGAAAGATATTATACAACTAATTAAGCAGCAAAAGTGGAGATGGGCCGGCCACCTAGCGAGAAGAGATGACAATAGATGGGGGGAAAGACTAACCGATTGGTGCCCATGGGACAGTAAACGAAGTAGGAAAAGACCAGATACAAGTTGGAGAGACGAGATAGAAAAGTTTGCCGGTAAGACTTGGCAGAGGTTAGCACAAGATAGGTCGTCATGGTAGGAGATGGGAAAGGCCTTTGTCCTGAAGTGGACTTATAACGGATGATGATGATGAAAGGTGAAATTCGTGATATGAAAGGTTCGCGAAAGCTTCGATTAAAAGGACTAGGAATTACAATCACAATGTAAGTTTATGCTAAACTGGTCACTTCAGTGATATTGAAGGCTTTATCAACACCACATCTACAAATTGCAAGTTGAGCTGGATCTGAAACATCGGTACTTTCGTCGATCGCCAGTGAACATGAATAGCGTACCAGCCTCGATATCGGCTGCAATTTCTTCAATCCGTCTCGTTATTGTTCTGCGAGACGAGCTTATCTTTTCGAACATTGTTGCCTTTTCTGGGCACAAAAGTTCAGCAATTGCCAAAAAGCATTCTTTCATAAATTCACCGTCAGAATAATCTTTAGAATGTTTAGCAACATTTTTGCTAACAATATAGCTGGCATGCACAATTTCTCTGAGAAATTGTGCATGTCACCGTCAGGATAATCTTCAGACTGTTTAGCAACATTTTTGCTAACAATATAGCTGGCATGCACAATTTCTCTGAGCTCTTTCTGTCTGTTAGAAAAGAGCTACCGATCTTTTTCTTTGGTGTTTCAATGTTGATGATGACATACAACAGCAGATCCAGTACAAATACAAAAGGAACAGATGGATCATAAAACTCGCGGCATGGCCGATGAAACAAACATACCAACAAATTTGATTTGGGCTTCTATATGTATAGACTAGCACAGTCGTGGGCAAAGCATTCTTTCATAAATTCACCGTCAGAATAATCTTTAGAATGTTTAGCAACATTTTTGCTAACAATATAGCTGGCATGCACAATTTCTCTGAGCTCTTTCTGTCTGTTAGAAAAGAGCTACCGATCTTTTTCTTTGGTGTTTCAATGTTAAGCTTTCTAATATCTCCTTTAAATTTATCATACCCAGAGTGTAATGATGCTTAACGTTAAACTTCTTTAAATTCGAAGAGGGATTCAGAACATATTACACACATTGGACTGTTTTTTTTACTTCAACAATGAAGCTACACCAAACCTCAATCGAGAGAAAGCTTGAGTGAAAGCGCGTGAACGAAACGACGCAAACAACATTTTAATAGAACGTTATTTTCCTCATGAAATTAAGCGTGCCATTCAGAAAGTCAAAAGGGCCGCATGCGACCCGCGGGCCGCAGTTTGCCCACGACTGTGCTAGTCTATACATATAGAAGCCCAAATCAAATTTGTTGGTATGTTTGTTTCATCGGCCATGCCGCGAGTTTTATGATCCATCTGTTCCTTTTGTATTTGTACTGGATCTGCTGTTGTAGGACCACTATCAGAAGTTGTATGTCATCATCATCATCATCATCATCATCAGCAGCAGCAGCAGCAGCCGTTATAAGTCCACTGCTGGACAGAGGCCTTTCCCATCTCCTTCCATGACGACCTGTCTTGTGCTAACCTCTGCCAAGATTTACCGGCAAACTTTTCTATCTCGTCCCTCCATCTTGTGTCTGGTTTTTTCCTACTTCGTTTACTGTCCCATGGGCACCAATCGGTTAGTATTTCTCCCCATCTATTGTCATCTCTTCTTGCTAGGTGGCCCGACCATCTTCATAATTGTTGCTTAATTAGTTGTATAATATCCTTTACTCGAGTCCTCCCTCTGATCCATGTTGATCTTTTTCTATCTCTTAGAGTTGATCTTTCCATGGCTCTCTGTGCTATTCTAAGTTGGTTTTCAGCTCGTTTTGTTAATTTCCATGTCTCCCAGCCATGGTAGCGGATTATACATGGTGAAATACGGCACTGGACACGTCGAAGGCTGGGAACATATTTGGAAAAGATTACGTGGCACTGTTGGGCGATGGTGGCGGTACACTATTCTGCCGCAGCACACAGTTTGAGAACCACTCACATAGACACACATACAGTGTTGTCAACTCAAAAAATATTTTCGCGCTAGTTTGACTGCCAAAAAGCGCTAAAAATAGCGCTAAAAATAGCGCTAATATTTTTTTAAATTACTAAAACTGACCAAAAACCACCAAAAAGACGCTAAAAATTGTCAAAAATAGCCAGAAAAAGGCCAAAAATGGACAACATGTTTTAAACGAAAAAAAAGCGCTAAATTTGTTTAAATTGCTGGAAAGAGCCAAAAAGGGCCAAAAATGGCCAAAATGTTTTAAGCGAAAACGTGCTAATTTAGCGCTTTTTGCAATGCCAAAACAAGAAACGCGCTAAATCTAGCGCGAAACGCGCTAAATTGGCAACACTGCACACATACGCCATTCCATCTAACGCAGCACGCGGAAACTGTTCACTCGTTAAAATGAACTTGATATGAAAATGATTCAACCACACACGCACGCCCACGCCTTTCCTCCGAGTTAAAGCTTCTGTTCAACTCAGGCGTGTATACTCTTCAATTAACGAAGATAAAACAACACGCCTACGCAAGAAGAAGAAGAAGAAGAAGAAGAAGAAGAAGAAGAAGAAGAAGAAGAAGAAGAAGAAGAAGAAAAATGCATACGATAAACGAAAGTAATTTACGAATGAACGTATGAGCTCTCGCAAAATAAATAAATAAATCTACTTATATAATGAACAGTGTGATTTTGTTTCTGTTTTTTTCTGTCCGTTACAATAGACTCTTCTACTTTAAGGTAATTTTTGCTGATAAAAATATCTCCTACCCAACATTTGAAACAATGGACTCTCCGACTAAAATGAGTTATGTAGTTGGGTTTTTTTTCTCCTAAAATATCATCTCATAGAAATTCGAATATATCGGTGAATTTTTCACGGCGATTAAATAGTAAACACATAGATAGATAGACAGACAGATAGATAAAACAGATAGATAGATACATAAATAGATAGATATAGATAGATAGATACATAGATGGATGGATGGATGGATAGATAGATAGATAGATAGATAGATAGATAGATAGATAGATAGATAGATAGATAGATAGATAAAACAGATAGATAGATACATACATAGATAGATAGATAGATAGATAGAAAGATAGATAGATAGATAGATAGATAGATAGATAGATAGATAGATAGATAGATAGATAGATTGATAGATGAGAAGGAAGTTAGCAAATGAAATAGACTGACGAAAGAAATATATAGGAAAATAATGAGATAGATAGATAGACAAATACATAGATAGATAGATAGATAGATAGATAGATAGATAGATAGATAGATAGATAGATAGATAGATATGAACATAGATAGATAGATAGATAGATAGATAGATAGATAGATAGATAGATAGATAGATAAATAAATAAAAGCTACAATGCAACTCATTTCACCCAAAAACAAAACAAAAACAAAACAACCAAGTCCGGCTGCTCCAGAGTCAAACTCTGCTCCTACTTCTATTTCCTTGCGTAATTCTACTATACATTTTGGAGATATGCAAGACTTGTCAGTTTAGCGCAAGTGGTAACCAGATCTACCAAGACTCCCGCATTTTGAAGCCAAGTGCTGTCTCTCTCCCACATGTAATGAATTTGTACGAAACTCCCGCATTGAAAAAAAATATGCCTGTAAACATTTTTTCCCTCCTATTTGCAGACCTACCAAGACTCCCATAATTTGTTGATTGTCTTGGTTTAAAATTATGTTAAGATAGATTTTCAATACACTGAAATTGCTGTTTTAGAGCTTCTAGAATTGAAAATTGTCTCCGCCCACCAACCATGGGGGGGGGGGCATTTTTTAGGAAATCTCCTCGTTGAGAATTTCTAAACCTTGGCAGGTATGGGTAAAACACCAGGCTAGAAATCACGAGTTCGAATCTCGATAGTGAAATGCTGATTTTATATGTGAGTTTACTTCCCCTATTTTTGGTGAGGATTGTTCTCGTCCTTGCAAAGTAAACTCTGACTTTGTCTTGACAACAAACAAAAAAGCACAAGTATTTTTCTTTCATCTTAAATGTTGTTGCTTTACTCACTCCTGCCGTAGACTAACGGCCTGTGTAAGCTGTTACAAACAGCAACTTAAAATGAAGATAAAAGAAAATACTAGTTAAAAATTAACAATCACAATGACTGAAAATGCTTCATCTAATAAAAATTAACAAAGGTAAAAGAAGCACAAATTTAAAAGCGTACAATTAATACGAACACATCTAATCGTTCACTGTCGTATGTACATACGTATATACAATAGGCTAGCAAAACAGTGGAGAAAAATCGGGCAGTTTATATTTTTGCTGACAAGAAAGACAGGAAACAATATTTCTTTTAAGTTGCCTATTGTGTGATCTGTGCTAACTCAGACCAAGGTCAGTGAAGTAAAATGCAGGTGATATCATTCGTGTGTATGTTTTGATGTAGTACAGTTAAGGTATTGCTGTACAAAATAATGTAACTATGTATAAGCTGGGGAAAAAAGCGAGTAAGTCAGCTTGGGGGTCTGGGGTCTGTGAGCTCCCCCAGGATGTTTTGGTTTTTGGCCCTTGTAAACAGCTTTGTCAGCATTAAATTTGCATACAAAACAAACACTTTACAACGCGAATTGTTGCAATTTCTTTCCTTTAAACTAAGGTCAGCAGATCGAAGTGAAAATAAAAATAGCACACAGGCTTTCAAGTAGTTCGCAACATTGAAATAGAGGGGGGGGATGATAAGCTATCCTGAAATGTTTCTCAAACGAAAATGCGGGAGAAAATGGGTTTCAACAAAAATCGTGGGGGAGAGTGAGAAACAAATAA
>VCCN01000610.1:173449-184239 GCA_006491835.1 Architeuthis dux
AAAAATGGTTCGTTGGGCACTTATCATGCGTGGCCACTCATAAATACACACATATATACACACGCACATATATACACACACATATATACACACACATATATGCACAAACACACGCACAAACACATATTTATATATACACACACATACACACACGCACACACGCACACACACACACACATATATATATATACATATATAAAGAGAGAGAGGGGAGAGAAAGAAAGATTGATTGATAGAGGCGAAAACGGAATAAGAAAGAAAGAAAGAAGGAACGAAAGAAAAGAGAAAGAAAGAAAGAAAGAAGAAAGGGGGATAATAGATCTAAATGAATAGTGGGGCTTATAGCGATATTGAGAGATATACCGGCAAACTAAGAGAGCGAGAGAGAGAGAGAGAGAGAGAGAGAGAGAGAGAGAAAGAAAGAAAGAAAGAAAGAAAGAAAGAAAGAAAGAAAGAAAAAGAAAGAGAGAAAGAGAGAGATCTAAATATTTCTGTGATCTAAAGATTTGTTTATACGGGTAACTGGACCCAAGAATTCACATAGGACAGGTGGCACTGACCCCCAAGCCCCCTTTAGTGTACAAATTACTATGTCTGGCCAAACTGCAAAAAGAGACATCTTTTTACGTAACACCGCATAAACCGGTGTCGCCATTTGTAAGCTTTTATTTTAAAATTCATTTATTTCTTATGTAAGCTGTGAAAGCGACAATAGCTCAGTGGTTAGAAGACCTGAACCCAAAATCGGAGGAATGAGATCGAACTCCGCTGGTGAAATTTTTTTTAATTTTAATATTATGTGCTTTCAATCCACTAGAGCTTCAAACCTTTCGGAAAGTTGTCCATTGTGACAAAAGAATTAAAAAAAGGTTTTAAGGGAGGGGCTTCTATTTACAATGTAACTATACTGCTGAACTGGACCCTTACTTTCAGTGCGTATGCCAGTTTGGCAGTATTTTTATAAGGGAATCTGACATTAACTCCAGAGTAAAATATGGTTTTCTTTCAGCAAAAACCCTAACACTATCCCTAACCCTAACCCCAACCCAAACACGACGGTAAACATGGACACTATTTAAATCCAATAGTCTGCTCTAACGTGCGAACTACTCACGCCAAAAGTAAGCATCATAATACTCAGATTTGAGAAAAAATAATTTTTCAAGGTATTAGAAGGGGTCCGCGGCCTGCTCGAGGGTGCGCATGGGTTATGAAATCTCTATAAAATATCATTTGCTTTCCTGTGTTGTTATATTTGAGTTTTTTTCCCAGGAAAAGCCGGGTAGCCCAGCTAGTACATATTGAGAGGGAGAGAGAGAGGTTGAGAGAGAAAACAGAATCTTACATTTAGAGAAAAGGATATGAAAAAAGAAAAATCTTTAGCAGAAGAGAGAGAAAAATAGATTGATAGATAGAGAGACATACAGATAGATAGATAGATAGATAGATAGATAGATAGATAGATAGATAGATAGATAGATAGGAGAGAGAGAGGGGGGATGGTAGACAGACAGACAGATAGACAGACAGACAGAAGCAGGTAGAATGGAAACTGGGAGGAAGATGACAATTATGATTTTTAACTAGAAGAGCAACTGACGCAGATGGAGAGCGATCATACTCTCCATCACACTCTCCACCTCACTCTCCATCACACTCTCCACTATCTAAGCTACGACAATTAGTGCAATAGGGTGTATTCCATGTACCAATGTCTCTGCATCGGATGTCAGGAGACAAGTTATTAACCACCATACTCATCGTCCTCGTCAACACTGTTGCCAATTTAGATGTTTTTCATCTAGATCTAGATATTTTAGGTTGTATCTAGATCAGTGATTTCCAAAAATGTGCGCCGCGGAGCCGCCGGAGAAACGCGGTTAGCTCACAGGGGCGCCGCAGGATATTCGAAAATTTGATTAATACTAGTAGGTTAATAAAAATTAAAAAGTTGTAATCTTTGTCTTCGTACAAATGGAAAACTTTTTTTTATCAAACATCAATAAGCATTGTGAAAGTGAAAGTGAAAGTACTGATGCAACATCAATAAGCATTGTGAAAGTAAAAGTGAAAAGTAATGATACAACATCAATAAGCATTGTAAAAGTGAAAGTGAGACAACACAAACCAGAGACGGAGACACTTGAACCTAAATGCAATCTTTATTATTATTGGATGAAGTAATTGTAACACATTATTTTAATTGAATTTGATTAGTTTTTACCGTTATCTTATTGCAGTTGTTTTTATATACAACTTTCAATTCGGGCCGTTGTTTCTACGGCGACGAATAACAACGCGGTCTTTCCCAAACTGGGGACCCGCGGACCTCTGAGGGTCCACAAAGGTATTACTGGGGATCCGTAGGCAGACCTTTCAAAAGCCTGGGGTCCGTGAGCTTGTTGAGTAGGCAAACCTTTCAAAGGCCTGGGCTCTGTGTGCTTGTTGAATAGGCAGGCCTTTCGAAAGCCTGGGGTTCGTGAGCTTGTTGAATAGGCAGGTCTTTCGAAAGCCTGGGGTTCGTGAGCTTGTTGAATAGGCAGACCTTTCAAAGGCCAGGGGTCCATATGAGGGCCTCTTCATTTAGTGAGATTTGTTATTGTATAATG
Source organism: Architeuthis dux (assembly GCA_006491835.1). Classification (NCBI taxonomy): domain Eukaryota; kingdom Metazoa; phylum Mollusca; class Cephalopoda; order Oegopsida; family Architeuthidae; genus Architeuthis; species Architeuthis dux. The sequence goes on from VCCN01000610.1 coordinate 176,059, forward strand.
TTAGTGGAAATGCAGAAGGTGAACTATAATTCATTAGGCATTTAGGGGCCTACCTCCATTGTCAGCCCGGGGGGAAATTTAAATCGGCCCCTCTTTCAGCTACGCCCCTGGATATATGAACTTTAGGTCTATTACTAAAACTTTTGTAATTTCTTTTGTGAAATTTATTAAAAACAATCCAATTAATTCATTGCTTTCATACCTCACAAAGTTAATGAGTTAAGCATTAATTACTATGAAATCTATAGTAAAATTAGTAATTAATAGTATAGTGTAATTAGTAATTAGTAGTATTGTATAATTGTGAATTAATCAGTTAAGTTTTAATACGTCTCAGTTTTGAGCCACAGAACAGTTTTCGCTCTTGACACCCAAATTCCAAATCGCCCCCCCCCCCCACGAATATACCGTATATCATCATGTATAATGCGTATTTTTCCGAAATTTTTGAGCTAAGAAATCCAGTTGCGTATTATCTACGGAAACATAACTACATATTTGTATACACTGGATAATGTATTTTTCATTCGAAACTGAATCCCCATCGGAGAGTGCGGACTATCTACGATAGCGGTTTATACATGGTGAAATACGGTATTCAAATTGCTCCCTAGTGCGTCCCACCTTCTGATTCAATGATCTAGATGTTTCTAGATGTTTTTTTAACTCTAATTTAGATGTAAATATAAATTAAATTCGGCAACACTTCCGTGAGTAACACAAGCAGCAGCAGCAGAAGAAGCAGTGGTTGGAAAAGGTAAAGTAATACAAACAGTATCTCTTCCCCCCCCCCTCCCCCACCTTCCTCTTTACTCCAGTCATCACGTTCATTCATCCGTTTTTCTCTCTTTTCTTTTCACGTCTTCTTCATCCGTTCGTAGTACGCCTGCCTTTTTGAAATGCGTGGATCGGCGGGGGATGCTATTAAATATTCATAACATAGTTTCAGCGGAGAACTTTCCAGAATACCATCCGTTTCTTTCTTTCTTTCTTCCTTTCTTTCCATGTCTCTATATAATCAATTGATCAATTTGTTCTTTCTTTCTTTTTTTTTCTTTCTTTCTTTCTTTGTATGTCTCAATCAATTTTTATTCTTTCTTTCTTTCATTTTTTTTGTCAAACTCCAGGACAAAGTCAGGAGTTGGTGTTGTTTTCCTGCCGTAACAAGAACAACAAGAACAGCCATCACCAAATTCGGGGTGTAAACCGATATGAAAAATCCCCATTCCCCTACCGTGATTTGAACTCACGAGCTAACCGGGTTGGGTGTCTTACTGACTGAGCTAAGTTGACAAGTCTTAGATATTAACGAAAATGTATCATTCAGATACGCATGTGCTTATTTCATTATAATAAATAAAATTTTTTAATGATTTTTAAATGCGCTAAGCCTCTCTAGTGGCGATCGTCGTCACTGACTGATTATCTGACAAGTCGACATATCGAACGTAACTTTTTAATGACGTAATAAAAGAATATTTGTCTGTCATTTTTAAAAAATCAATTCTCGAAATCAAACTGTGACGTAAGGTTGCGTTCGTTTTTAAGAAGAAGCTAAGACATTTTTTTAACATATCTCATATCGCGGTGTTTTTTTAACATATCTCATAACATTTAACTGAACGCGTGTTTAAATAGCGCATCTATAGTCTGACTTTCAGGCTTGCTTATTTATCCAAGCGAGCGAAATGAAATGAAATGGGTATTGATCAAGGCCTATATTTTTCTATATGATTTTGATGTCCGTTATAAGTCCATACAAGCCTAAACCGCAGAACTGAACATTAACAAAATATTGATGTAAATATAACGGGTCTCAAGGAATATCATAGGCTACAGAAAAACAGGATTCCCCCTATTTTGTTAAAAAAAAGGTTACAAACATAAACACCCAATTCATTTAATCACATTTTCCAACTGCTGTCGTCAAAACGTTATTTCGGAACGCGCTAATATTTTGAAAAGAAAATCGAACGAGCCATGAAAATATTTTAAAAATTAGCGTGTTGAAATGGTGTACATATTTGTTCTTGCATCTCGTCTCTTGACTTATTAATTGTGTGTCGTGTAATTGTCGTATTTGTTCTTAAAGTTGTCTACTGTTTTTAGTATATTTCGATCGTGTTCTACTAGTGAATTTCAGTTGTTTATAATGTTTTTTGGCAGTGTTTTTCTTATATATTTCTTCTGTTCATTGTAAAGTTTAAAACAATAATTTAAGTGGTTGTTTCGTGTATTTCTTTTTTCCCCTTTTTAACCATTGTCGAAATCAGTGCACAAAAGGGCAAACATATTTTAGCGTTTGTAAAAAACAACAGGCAGTAAAAGCTCTTTCGGTACAATGTAGGGAAAGTGGTCCCGATTGTAAATTGTAAATTCGCTCACTCATTAAAACGGTGCAAAAATAAATAAGAGAATTAATGAAAGAAAAACAAAATTTGGATTATCCGCTGTAACCATGATAAATATTAAATATTAATATATAGATATAAATAAATGATTAATAATTTAGAAATAATATTAATAAATAAAATTAATGGTAATATAAATAAATAATATTAAATACTGCATATTGAATTAAATAAATTAGATTAAATTTTTTACGATCTCGGAAAAATATCGCTTCAGAAAAAGCTAACACAAAATTGTAAATCGGACCCCCCACTTTCCATTTCATGGTGTTATGTTGTGTGGTTTTTTTGTGAAATTTAGATGGGTTTTACGATCTTGGAAAAAAATATTTGGCGATTGTTACCTTTTCCGCGTTAAATTCAAAACATTTCCACATTAGATTTCGCTTCACCATGTTTGTCTTTTGTTGGGTGGAACCTCAGAACGCCTTTTTCTTGACACATTCTGAAATTTTCTCCTATATTATCACAGATTTTTCACTTTAAAAAAATCTTATCTGTGAATTTATTTTTTTAAAAATTCATTGAAAGCAGAAAACTTGACCATTTAAAACTATATTTTAACTACAAAGGATATAATTTAGGTTTAGTGTTTAGGGTTAGGTTTAGTGTTAGGTTCGGGGTTAATGTTAGGTTTAGGTTAGGATTAGTGTTAGGTTTAGGGTTAGTGTTAGGTTCGGGGTTAGTGTTAGGTTTGGGGTTAGTGTTAGGTTTAGGGTTAGTGTTAGGTTTAGGGTTAGTGTTAGGTTTGGGGTTAGCGTTAGGGTTAGGGTTAGTGTTAGGTTTAGGGTTAGTGTTAGGTTTAGGGTTAGTGTTAGGTTTGGGGTTAGCGTTAGGTTTAGGGTTAGTGTTAGGTTTGGGGTTACGGTTATTAACGGAACAAATGAAAGCAGCAAACTTGTCATTACCGCGATGGCGGTTTCGCCACTGAAAAAAATAGTTTACGCCGTCCATGTTTTGAATTTAACGCGGAGAAGGTAACAATCGCCAAAAGGTTTCCTCTTTCTCTCAAAGCCCTCTCTGTTCTCCCTCTTACTCCCCTATCTTCTCTAAAAACGATACGAGGTACCTACTCGCTCTGCAAATAAGCTGTTTTTCTGCAGCAGTCAAGCGGCAACTGAAAAAAGCCGGGAACAAAGAAATGTGTCCAATTTAGCATGAATTTTCAATGTAAATCACGCCCTTACAAAAAAGTGATTTTCAAAAATAACTTGCTAAAAGCCTGTACCAGGGTCCCAGTAATGCACACAAGGAATGTCATGCGTTTATGTTGTGCGGTTTTTAAGGTAGGAGAGTACATACAGATTGATGGACATTTAGAGAATTATTAAATAATAAATACTTGTTTTCTATAGTTTTGAGAAGGGTCATTAATATTCAAATGGTTCTTCGGACGATTGAATTCCTTCTTGTTATTTGTGTTGTAAACACGACGTTTTGGCCGATCCATTCTTTGGCCTTCTTCATGTGTAAAATCTGCGTGTGATGTTTAAAGTTATGTTTAAAGGGGAGGGAGAGGTAACCATTATAGAATATGACCCGGGTGTTTCTGTGTCTTTGTCTTGTCGAGTTTAGATTTGTTGAGAAGTGGAAGCCACATCGGGTTGAAATCCGCACTTGTCTGTCTAATGCATTTAGTCGACATTTTGATGTGAGTTGCCTCTTTGATTTTTCTCTGCTTCCAACATCGTTCTCTGTCAATAAGCTGGACTTCCTCCCAAAGAGGAAGATGCTCCTTTGTTCTCTCTCCAGATGTGGTCGGCCATAGCAGATTTATCTATCTCGCCCCTGATTATGGCCTTCTTGTGTTCATCAAGTCTAATCGTCCGAAGAACCATTTGAATAAATACTTGGTTTTAATGTTTGATCAGTTGCAAACAACTCTGTCCCCTTTTGTGCATTTGTAGTCAGTTTTGAATATATTTTGTAAACGAGCCGAATGACGCTTGAGTATGCAGTTGAGTGTGTTAAATTATATTAATTAATATTAATAGACTTAACCCCGGGATCAAACATAGGCTTCTTGTTTTTAAATTCAACACTATCAAGTTTTTAATGGGGGCCCGATTCACAATGCAAGTATCATGCTAAACTGAACACACATTTTATGTCCAATAAGGGATGACGGAGTAATGAAAGCGATCTACGTCATCACACTATTCCAAAATATTTGTCTTTTTGAAGAAAAGTTGTATGACAACGAGTGTTCTTTTTTCCAATTTTGGGGTCAAAATCGAAGGGGAATTCATTTTTCCCCTTTTAGGGGTCAAAATGTAGGGGGTAAACTTCTTTCTACTTTTAGAGATCCAAATGGAGTGGGAATTCCTTTTTTCCCCTTTAGGGGTCAAAATCGAAGCGGATTTCCTATTATTCACTTTTAAGGATCAAAATGGAGGGGGAATTCTTTTTTCCGCTTTTTCGGAGTCAACATTTTCCACTTTTTGACCCCTAAAAGTGGGAAAAAAAGAATTCCCCCTTCGATTTTGACATTCTTTTTTTTCATTTGTAGGGGTCAAAATTGAAGGGGAATTCCTTTATTCAACTTTGTTGTAGTCAAAATGGTAATTCTTTTTTCCGCTTCTAGGGGTCAAAATCGAAGGGGAATTCTTTTGTCCACTTTGGGGCGTCCCTCTTTTTATGAAATGTCTATAAAATATCATTTGTTTTCCTGTTCCTTTTTATATTTGAAGTCCCCCCGCCCCGAGTAACGCCGGGTAACCCTGCTAGTCTTATATCTATATAACACATGCATACTGTAATGTTCATATGAACTTGTGTATAAGTATTGAGATGGTTGAATAATATGTGAGAGAGACGTAAAGAGGGAAACAGTGAGAGAAAGAGAACGAGAAAGAGAGCGCGAATGAAGGACAAAATGACGAGAGAAATAAATAGAGAGGGAGGGGGGAAAGAAATATGAGAATCAAAGAGACAGAGAGGGAACTGTGGAATGAGGGAAAGAGAGAAATAAGAAGGAGACGAGAGAAAAATAAAATGAATGATAGAGAGAGGGGGGGTAACCTTATCATAGAGAAAGAGATGGGTGAATTGAGTGTGAGAAGAAAGAAAAAAAAGACAGAGAGAAGCAGGTCACTAGAAACCGTCACGTGACCAACGAACACGAAGAGAAAAAAAGAGTGAAAGGAAAAATGAAAAAGAAGGGAATGAGAGAGAGAGAAAAACATATAAGAGAAAGAGACATAGACAGAGAGAGAGAGACAGAGAAGAATTGAATGGAAGAGAAGAATGAAAAAGGAATACTAAGATGATGATGTTGCGACTCCAGAAGTTGAACCTGGAAACTCTGAAGTACAGACAAACCCGTGCTGATCCCCTCGAGGCATTCCGCATCATTTCCGGCCAACACAAACTAGACAAATCCACCCACTACACATTATTCCCAAAACAAGTCCAAGCTACAGCCATCACTTAGCAATCATACGCGAGGACATAGCTGCAAACTTCAAGTTCTGGAAGCGAACGTCAAGGGGGTACTTTATGGATGCCCGAGTGACCATTCTGTGGAACAGACTCACCCAAGCAACAGTCACATCGGAGAATATGAATTCCTTCAAGATTAACCTTGATAAAGATATGGGTCACGAAAAATTTAATTATCCCTTCTCGTAATAAAAATAGTTCGTACACACAACTGAGTTTTAAAAGAAATTTCACAAAAATCCCCAGTCACAGAAAGGAAACACAATCCACAGACGGTCATACATACTCCTTTTTAATGGAGTCTCTACTTGGCCATCCGCTCGGATAGTGTAATGGTTAGCACGTCTGCCTCACACGCAGAAGCTCTTAGGTTCGATTCCCGGTATGAGCGAAGAGTGTGGAAAACTCTTCATTAGGACAAATTTCCCTGTGCACTCAGCAGCTAAATGAGTACACTCTAAGCTGTGTGATTACGGTGGGAGTATCCCTTCGGTGGACTTGCATCCTGCCAAGGGACTAGTCATAAAAGATTTGTAGGAATAAAGTCCCGGTCTCGATCAGACTTGAAACTTGCAAGGGTCACTAAGTTGACGCATGCAACAGAAAGGAACACTATAACTAGATGTATTTAAATGGATAATTCACATATTTCAAGCTTTCTGTGACATTCTATCTGTCCCGCCGTCCCCTCATTAATACGTGATCCGGCCCGCAGAGGCAAAAAAGTTGCCGACCCCAGGGTTCTTTTTTTTTAACGCAGAACTGGAAAGGGTATAGAACTGTATAGCTCGGAAAAATACCCAGTAACCGTTTCTTTCTTTTCCGTCAGCGTCGACTAAACCATTTCTTTTGTTGCACTAATGATTAGGGTGGAGGTATCCCTTCGGTGGACTTGCATCCTGCCATGGAACTAGTCATAAAAACTTGTAGGAATAAAGTCCTGGTCTCGACCAGACTTGAAACAAGGATCACTAAACTGATGCATGCAACCGCATCTTTGTTACCGGACTCCATACTCCATTGGGAGTTGTCTCTTAAGAGATGGGATGCTTTACCGTACCCACTTGGCCATGATTGAGGTACGTATATGAATTTTGTCCCATTTTCCATTTGATGGAGATGATCATCGACCCAGCACCGAATATATAATAGTGAAGGAAAATTAGAAGATAAAGTAAAGTGAAACAGAAGTAAACATTTTTTAAAAATTTAAAAAGAGAGAGGAGAGAGCAGAATGAAAAAAATGATATATCAGATTGTTCTATCAGCCTCCCCCAGGATGGCAACCCACCTCGGAACCAATTCACATAGAGGGTAATGTTTCGAGTAGTGTCAGCAGGTTTACGTATCTTGGAAGCACGGTGACAATGGACAACAAGCTAGACATGAAACTCAAAGACGTATGGCCAAAGCATTAACTGCTATTGGAAGATTGAGTTAAAGACTATGGATAAATCACAATGTCCCAGTCAGAGTAAAATGCGAAGTGTACAGAGCTGTTGTGATCTCAACGCTATTGTACGGTGCTGAAAGCTGAACCCTCTACAAAACTCAAGTGAAAAAGATACATACATCCATCAAGAGATATTTGCGCACGATAATGAACATCAAGTGGTGGAAACATGTGACAAATAAGGAGGTATTGAAGCGATCAGGCTACCAACGTGTGCACAATCAGCTAATACAGAGAAATCTAAGAAGGGTCGGCCATGTCGCGAGAATAGATAATCATCGCCTGCCAAAACATAACCTGTTTTCACTGCTAGCTAGCGGATACAGGGGCCGTGGTAGGCCGAAACTTATATTTAAAGACACTTAAAAACGAAACTCGAAGGATCTCAAATACCTACGACTTATTGGTTCAAGTTGGCGGAGGAGCGCGATGGATGGAGAAACTTGATTCATAGCAAATCGTCGGCGACGACGGATAGGAGATTCTGGACATCACGACTCACAACGAGAGATCATATGCGAAACTGTGGCCGGCAAAAAATAAGACGGCGTGATTGAACTAGACAAGTTCAGAAAGTATTGACTCCGAGACGCCAATGATAGAGAGGTCTGGCGAATCTTGGGGATGGTCTATGTCCAACGATGGACGTTAAATGGCTGATGATGATGATGATGATGATGATGATGATGATGATGATGATGATGATGATGATGATGATGATGACGATGATGGTGATGGTGGTGGTGATGATGATGATGATGAAAACTCAAATGACAATGGGCTGGTCATGTTGCAAGAATGTCAGACAACCACTGGACATCACGACTAACAACGTGGATCCCAAGAGATCATATGTGACATTGTGGCCGTCAAAAA
>VCCN01000610.1:314251-324827 GCA_006491835.1 Architeuthis dux
GAAACACTAAAAATGAAGAGCAATAAGAGAATTTTAAAAAGAGACTAACATTGGGTAGGGCACTTATTCACTGTGGATGTAAAAATGTCGAGATTGTACCCCAGGGAAGGCATGGATCCATTGCTTCTCCCGCCCAGCTATGTGTAAAATAGCATTGAAATTCTGTTACCAAAAATATTTTTTCGTAGTGGTGTACTCATCTTTGGACGGCAACATATTCATACTTTTTGGCAACAGCGTTTCAATGCTGTAGAGGCTGGTCATAAATAATACCTGATAATATCCGTTTTGATTGTATTCTGTTCCACTAGAAATAATAAAATGTTGCTATGTTTGGTTCAGAAGACAATTAACTTTCTATTCAAAAGTGGTAGGGGTGTACTTTGGGTCAAAATATTAGGGAACCCAGTGAGGATCAAACTCACTGCACGCGAGAAAAGTGGTAGGGTCGTACTTGTTTATGGGCGACACTGTATGTCAAACTAAGCAAAGTTTAGAATGAACTAATGACTATTTTCTCTGACCATTGCTCGTGTAGTGAGTGGATTCTCACTGAGTGCCCTAGTATTTGGAGCCAATGTCAGAATAAACAAAGTTCAGAAACAACTAATAACCAGTCTCTCAGACTATTGCACGTGTGTTCGGTCGTAGAAGAAACGTAAACACAACTTAAGTACTGCCATAAAAACAACAAAGACATTCTGAATGAAAAACGTAATAATAATGACAATGCTGTATATAATCAAAGAAATTCAGATCGGACAACTGAAGACTATTACAGTTGACCTTGTTCAATCGTTGTGTTGACATGTTTTCGTGTTTATTTATGTGTTTATTTATGTGTTTATTTATGCGTGTATGTCGGTGAGTTTATTTACTTCTGTCAACAAAGTTGAAAAGAGTTATATGTTGTTGTTCGCGTTTGTTGGTTTGTTTCTTTCGTTGTTGGTTCGCATTCTTTCCTGTCCGCAAGATATCTCCAAAAGTTCTAAATTAATTTAATTCAGATTTTCTGGAAGGGTGAACAATAGGCAAAGGAAGAATTGATTAAATCTTCGAGCGGATCCAAATACAATTACCTCTCCTACGTCGTAGTTATATGTCCAAAACACATACTATCGCCTATTTTGTTTTCAACATTGTCATCTCTATGTAAAGGCCTCCAAACAGTATTATAAATTTGTTCTCCTCATGTGTGTCAGGTGAAGTCCACTGAGTGAACATGGCAAGAGCATAGAGTGATGTGTCAAAGGCTATAACTGGTATCTGTCCTTTGAAAGTGGTGGGACCGACATTTTTGCTGTCTTCAAAGCCACAGTGGTGTAACTCACTGGCAACATTTGATTCTTCTTTACATCACTTTCAGGAAGTCTGATATCCTTTTGCTTCTCTCCCAAATTATCGGAAGTAGGAAACTGAAATAGACTGATGCCTGTGCCATGAAATGAACCCTTTGCAGTTGTAGCAATATGATCCAAGTAGTCAACTGCACCAACAGTAAACAGTTTATGTCAAAGCTGAGCAAGAACTACAACGTCTTTGTCCTGCTGTTGCAAGCTGTCTCTTTGAACTCTTTCATAGCTTACACTGAGACCTAAGTCATACAGCTGTGTGACAATCGTTCTAGACCTGGTCTCTGTGTGAATTTTCAAGCCAATGTACAGAGGCAGTGGTGGTTCCCTATCCAATGAATGCCGTGACTTACCAGAATAGGATGCATGTTTCTTGAAATTGAAGAATGGTCTGATAGACCGTTAATCTTGCCTGTGAGTCGCTGCCGTCTTGGTCTTTCAGGTCAGGACCATCCACGAGCATAGACACAAGGGTTTTGAGAGTAGGTGGCACTGAATATTCCTGACAACCACAAGGAAATCTTCCATCAAAGTGGAAACCTTTATAACCGGTAGTCTCTTTGCGCACAATCTTGGCAACCTTAGCCAGCAATGTTGTCTCATCTTCATAATCAAATGGCCTGTTTCACCATTTGCTGCATATCTTGTTAAAAAAACAAAACCTTATTTTTGTCATCACTTTCTTCTTGTGCTTGTGAAAAGTATGCTAGGATTGTTTCCTTTAATCTAGTTCGGTTAACCTCTTTGCCAACACCAAGGTACTGTAGCCGCTGTTCATACAACTGATGCAATTCCGAAGATTTGAAGTAGAAAGTCACATCTTCTACACACTTTTCTATATAAATAAATAGCTCTACAAGTGCTCTTGCCTTCATCCTTTTCTCTTCAGAAGAACTTGCTGATTCCTGCACATTTTGCCGCATATGTGATCGGTGGCGATTCCGTAGTGCTGTTAAGCACTGTAGGTGATATTTTCTACCTACTATCCTAGCTAATAACTATGTTTCCTGCAAGTCTGTAACCATCTGTCTTATGTTCTCCTCGGCTCCAAATGTCCTAGATTCATGGAGGTGTCCATCCTTTTGATTACAAAATAAACAGGCCATTCTGTTCGTTGACTGGCGCCGTGACCATTTCTTCCCAGAAGAGCTACTCTCCACAATATCAGTCCTGTATCGCTTTTTATATCCCTCCCCAACTTCTCTTTGCAGGACTTGACATAGCAGGATTTGTACCAGTTCACCAACAGTATTGGTAATTTGCCATGGAACAATAACATTTTTCAGGAAAGCACTATATGGTTCTAACTTATCCCCACTTCCTTTTGCATTAAGTGGACATTTCAAAGCCTCTGGAGTGCTTTCTTGACAGATCATGCAGAGGGACCAATCCATCTAATATGAAATCATTAGAAAATTATGTTTAGCTACAGTAATACATAATATATTTAAATAAGTCATTTTTAACTTTGTCCAAATATACTTCTATTACTTTTCGTGTGGGTGTGTATTCGATTCCTTCGCCATGAAAATATACGTTTAGATATAAATATTACAATCTTAAGTGGTTTACAAGCCAAAATATTGGTGATATAGGTTTCAGATGACGGCCATCTTTAAAATCCAAGATGGCCGCCATAATGTATCTGGAGGAAGTGGTTCCTATCAAAAATGTGGAACTAAGGTCATGAATAATATGTGGAAAAGATTTTGTGCTTTTGTCCGGTGTGTTCACTTCTCCCCCCCCCCCTAAGCTACCTGATTATTATATAGTATAAGAAACGAGTCCTTGTCTATATATTAAAAAGTCCTAGTGTTATGATATGCTGCCACGAAAAGGTTATTCCGGGGTCAAACACCTGGGCGGAAATGTAAGTGACCCGCTCACCGTAGGAAATAGGTATATGCGTGGGTGTCCAAAACAGGATATGGGGACCGGAAATGACACCTGCGTAGGCGTTCGAGAAACCTATAACGCAGACCCGAACACCGGACAGAAAACTCAGAGACACAAGCTACCAGGAGGCTGACCGCCTACGGCTGGGAAGACATAAGACCAAGTTCCCCTGTTGGGAACGGTCTCTCGGCACCCATCATCTCTCTCCCACTCTTCGTCCACCGGCCGATGAACCACAATTAGGTTTTCTTCAAAGTTAAGTTCAATTGGTAATTTGCAATGGAAACAATAACATTTTTCAGGAAAGCATTATATGGTTATCCCCACTTCCTTTTGCATTAAGTGGGCATTTCAAAGCCTCTGGGGTGCTTTCGTGACAGATCAAGATAGAAAGGCAGTATATAAAACTCGAATAGAGTGAATGGCAAAATATACCGTTTTCGGTGGAAAGTCGACATAATATTCCCTGCTGTGTATACTATGAAATAAAAAAAATATGTCCAGATATGCTTACAAGCAAGTCTTCGAGTTTCCTTTCTATCCAAGTCCAGGACATTCACCCGCTATACAACACTAGCACTCTGTTCGCCTTAACAGCAGCAATATATTTGGAGAATGATAGTCTATCAGTTACTATGATCCCAAGAGCAATCAGATCAAGATATTTCTTGAGAATAATCAAGATTTTACGCCGTGGGAGATAAGAGTCACCTATCATCGGTGTGAATTGCAAGATTTACTGTTTAATTCAGTATGTAATGAATAAGTTATGTATTCTATCCTTTCCTACGATAAACGCTTGAATGAGTTAAAACAAGTAATAAGTGTGCTGCAACAGATGGCTACACTACAGATCCAGTTATGGTAACGCTTCACTCCCTAACAGATACGCTAGGCCAAGCATGGAATCCAACCTTGATGTTTTGACTCTTTTCCAATCGGCTTTTTAACTTCGATGGAAAGTCGACTGTTTACGAATGGCAAAACGTTTTTCATTCAGACTTTTTTGAATCGATAGAAGATAGAAAGGTAGTATATAGAGAGTAGGCGAAGAAAGGGGAATATATATTTTTCTTTTTTACATCACTTTACGTCATATTATTCCCTTTTTAAAAATCAATTAAAGGTGACATCTTGTACTGACTCCTGTACGTTAAGATAACCTTATGTAAACAAATTAAATATACTTTCGGACGAAAACAAAACTTATAGCCAGTGTTGTCAATTTAGCGCGTTTCGCGCTAGATTTAGCGCGTTTCTTGTTTTGGCAGTGCAAAAAGCGCTAAATAAGTGCGTTTCCGCCTAAAACATTTTGGCCGTTTTTGGCTATTCTTAACCATTTTTAGCGTTTTAGCGTAGGTGGGTTTTTTTGCTATTTTTGCTATTTTTGGCTATTTTAAAAAGTTTAACGCAGTCAAACTAGCGCGAAAATGTTTGAGTTGGCAACACTGCTTATAGCACCAGACAAGCCCGACTGGTGACTTTTAGAAAACTCCCTCCGACACGCGTCCATGTAAACATTGATAACATACAGTAATTCGAGATGTTTTTTGATCTAATATTTAAATTAAAAACCGCATGCTGACATCTTTACTTAGATATAATTGGGACTATATAACCACAATTGTAGAAATCTCTGTCTGCCTGGGCGTGTATATTCATTGAGATTACTCGACAACTACCCATTGTACGAAGTTGACATTTGTCAGATATATTAGACAGCACACGAGGCATTGCATGTAAACATTCCAGCATCAAATCCAACAAGTCTGTCTCGAGTCTTTTCCAATCGGCTTTTTACCTAATGAGCTCAAAGAAATTCGGTTGTAGTATTAGGTTGATACAAAACAAGAACCATAAGTTCAATGATGCGTCCACAATCCTTACGTCCATATTTGAAAGTAGTAGTAGCAGCAGCAGAAGCAGTAGCAGCATTACTAGTCGTGGTATTAGTAGCAGTAGGAGGAAGGAGAAAATGAGGATGGTTCACTCGAAGGTCTGGACCAAGTTTCATATCAATCCAACATGTTACGGCTGATAGCATTAATATTTAACATATTAGGGACGACCGACCTAAAAGTGTCTTATAGAGATGCATGGGCGCATAAAAAAAATGAATACAATATATTAATTGTTATTGATAAGTCATTGCATACTAGCTGAACCCGTAAAGATTCAACGGTTGTTGACAATGTATCTCTCATCCTTTGCTTGTCTCATTCTCTCCTTTATCTCCCTTATCCCTTCCAATCTTCGTTGCCTGTCCATGTTTTTATCTAAATGTTATATAAACATGGATAGTTTCATATGCAAAAATCTTCCTACCCCTCAGTAAACTACCTAACTTTCTTTTCTCCCCTCTCCCTTCCTATCCTTTTATTAAATTATCTAACTCTCTTTTCTGTCCTCTCTCTTCCAACTCCCCTATTAAACTGACTTTTTCTGTCTTCTATATTCTTCCCCTCTTATCAAACTACCTACGTTTGTTTTCTGCCCTCCCTCTTCCTACCCTCTTATTAAACCACCTAAGTTTGTTTTCTGCCCTCTCCCTCTTATTAAACTGTCTTTTTCTGTCTTCTCTATTCCTACCCTCTTATCAAACTAGCTAAGTTTGTTTTCTGCCCTCTCTCTTCCTACCCTTTTATTAAACTACCCAACCTTTCCCTTATGTTGTTACTGAAAACGTAATATTCGAATGAAGGCAGACACAAGTAGAATAATATAACATATGTCACATAACACATAACTTATACACGCAGATACAAAGACGTATTAAGAGAAGCTTAAGCATATAAATCGGAGCAGTACAGTCTCGAAACTTCTCCATACGAGGACCAAATTGTATATTTTACGCATTTTCGCGAGCCAGTTTTATGAATGAATGAATAACATTTAAATGAATGAATATTTTTTTATTTGGATTATTTTTTGTAATCAGGGTGATATGATTCAGAACAAAAGAGGAATGTGATAATTAGTTCAAGTTGCTGTGGACCGGATTAAATCTTGTGGCGAACCGTATGTGGCCCGCGTGCTGTAGTGTTGAGACCCCTGGAGTGTGGAGCAATGGTTAGCAAAATAGTCTCGAAGACCATTGCTACTTCAGTGAGTTCAAAGATTAGTAAGATTAGTAAATCTGTCAGGGCTTGGGTCGCCAAAATCGTTGATATCGACTCCTGGGGATCGATGTGACAATCTAAGGGGTCGATATATTCAAGGGGGGTCGAAATGAGGTCGATTAGGGATCAAAGATTCCATGAAGGGGTCAATGGTCTAAAAGGTTTGGCAACCCCTGTGTTATGGTATCTAAATGTGGAGTACTGGTTAGCTAGCTAGTCTCTTAAACCACTACTACTGTAATGAGTTCGATCATCACTGGGTGACCCAATTCTGTGACCTTGTGCCAGACTAAGCTAAGATTAGTAAATGTCAGAACACTAGGCTCTTGAGCAGTGGTTAGCAAGCCCGTCTCGAAGACAATTGCTACAGTAGTGAGTTCAATCCTCAATTGGTACTTCCTACTTCTGGCCTTGTACCATACAAAGCTAATCTTAGTAAATCTGTTAGAGTGTCTCGATGTAGAATAGGGGTTGGCTAACTTGTCTTGCCGGCAATTAATACTGTAATGAGTTTGATCTTCACTGGGCGCCCCACTTTTATGCCCTTGAGCCATACTAAGCTAAGCGTAGTAAATGCCAAAAAGGGCCAGATAAAAAACTGAACAATATGTGTTTTTAAATCGATCTTTATTATTATTGGATGAAGTATTCGTTGCCATAGAAACAGTGGTCCGAATTAATAAGTTGTATAAAAACAACTAAAAATTAGGATGAAGATAAAAACTAGTCAAATTTAATAAAAAATATGTGTTTTTGTTTTAAATGTATAAATAATCGGAGAACTCCTTGCAAGTCTATCTTCGACAATCAATTCTTGTCCTGTGTAATTTCTCACATGGAAACGGCGAACAGAATTCAAACGTCGGAGGGAAAATTTGCATTCATTTCACACTAATGCTCTTTGGAAAGGCATGAATCCACTTCTCCCTCTAGCTATGGGTAAATAGCAGGGTAGTTGGAGCCGTTTATCCTTGTAAATCAGTCCCTCTCGAGCGTCAGGCTAGCAACCTGGCCGCGTAAAAACCCACAATTACTGCCAACAATGATTGGCTCTCCATGGATCGTCCAAGAAGTGGAGACAAAGTAATTGTCCCGTGTGTCGCGCGACACGTAAGCAACTGAGCTGAGAGTAATTTCTCCCAGTTCATTCTTCCTTGCGCCATTGAAATTCATTGAGAACTTTTGGAGATATTGTGCAAACATATAGCTACATTGCAGCGGGGTAAGTGTAAACAATTCCTGGATCCACTCCAAAATGTAATCAATTCTTCCTTAGCTCAACGCCCACCTTCCACAAAATCTTATTGAAACTCATTGAGAACTTTTGGAGATATTGTGTGGATAGACAGATAGATAGATAGACACGAGTGAATACACATATTTCTTCCAATTTCGTTGGCAGAAGTAAATAAAGAAAACGGAGAACTCCCTGAAAGCCTCTCTTCTACAATCAGTTTATTGTCCTATGCAATTTCTCACGGTTCAGCCAAGTCACAGACAAAGAATAGTAAAAAATACACCAACAAAGTATTAAAATAGATTAGAGCAGACCGGGCCGCTTTCAAGGCTAAGATATCCCATATATCATCTTTCCAGAAGAGCTTAATATTCTTTATTGCATTGGTTGATGACCTTTCTTCTTCTTGTTTTTCACTCTCTTTGCTATAAGTCTTTCGTCTTTTACTACACTCGTTCTGAAAATAGTGTCTCTTATATCAACTTTAAGGGGCTCTGAGTCGCGTCAGACCCGGTCAGAGGGATGGTTTCAGTGGGACCATATGGTCCGGGCGTACGATTTTGAGGGGGCCTACTTCAGAAGCGCAGCATGTATATACCCATACATAAATAATATGTATTTAGCACAAAAATACTTTTCCCATCTGGCCCGGGCCTATTACCAGCTCTGCCCAACCTGCATCTCAAGCTTTGATTGTTGATTGATTGTAGCTTAAAGTAAAGTAAGGATCCTCCCCCATTACTAAGCAACAAAGACACATGTGGTTACATGAAATAAAACGAGTCCAATTCAATAATGGATAAATACTGACAATTATCTATTTATAATATATACTGAATGTCACCAGCTGGTACTGTGGGAACATTAGTAATCAAATTAGTAGTCTAATAGCAACAGTTAAGTAAGATATACTAGCATACTATGTCTGTCTTGAAAGTATCCAGCCATAAATAATATGTATATAGCACAGATTTCAGAAATACTCAATGAGCAGTTTGAAATGGGGCCTAATTTTCCCATGTCATACATTTTGCATTAAAAAAAATGAAAAACGAATTTCTAAAACTATCTATTGGCAACTTTCAATGGAATTGATCGATGTTTTTATCGGCCGTCGATAATCAAACGATTCTCTGTTTATATTTCAATACTATGGTCGACGGAGTGGATATCCATTTGGGGGGGGGGATCTATTTATTTCGATTTGTCTACCCTTGTAGTATAATGCCGCTTGTACTACTTCTTCACCCGAGAGAGTATGAGAGGATGATGACGACGTCTCTTTCCGGGTCTGTTAACGGGAGCTGAACTTTCTGTGGAGGGAAATTAATTTCGGAGAAAAGACTCTCCCAGTTGGGTGGAGAGAAAAGATGACAAAATTCACGTTCTTCAATTGGAAATCTGGGGTTTTATTTCCGTCGGTATAGGGCAGGGGGCCTCTTTCTGCGACCTGTCACTAACGGCTTCAGATCTCAACTCCCTTCTATTTTCAAATCTGGGCCCCTTTTAACGGCTACCGGTAATACGATCTGTCCAGTTTGTCACGTACGCAGTTTAACAATGGGTGCATTACTTTTTAAAACTTTCTTTACAAATCGATTGTTGGAAAATGGAACTGTCTGTAGTCTTCTGAATTATTAGAAGAGATAAGGATCTTTTATTTTCCCTGCCAAAAATTCGAGAATATAGAATTTTTGTCGTCTGCTTTTACCGAGGATAATTGATAACTGACATTGTCACATAACTTATACACAGAGACACAAAGCTCCAGTTTATTTCAACAGTTTATTTATCTGTTGGTTTTATAGAAACGTGAGTTTACATCCACGCTATTAGGTGTCCTTGGATAATACGCACGTGGATTCTTTTTAGCTCAAAATATGGCGAAATACGGTAAATGTTTAAATTTCCAGTTCTCTAGCCCTATTAGCATGTACGTGCGACCCATACATACATGGCCAGAATCACTTAAAAACTGAAGAAACCTATGTTGACTATGTTGACAGTTTTGGTTGACGGTTTCTAATAGTAAAGATTAACGTTAATCCTGGAAGGTATTTTAATCTGGTTCGCACTGATAGATAACAACAAAATGATATGTCAATATGCGTTTTTGTGTTCGACTATTTGAATTAGGTTAAATAGTGGTTCTTCGGACGATTGAACTCCTTCTTGTTATTTGTGTTGCAAACACGACGTTTCGGCCGATCCATTCTTCGGCCTTCTTCCGGAGAATGGATCGGCCGAAACGTCGTGTGTACAACACAAATAACAAGAAGGAGTTCAATCGTCCGAAGAACCATTTGAATATTAATGACCCTTCTCAAAACTATAGAAAATATCTCTAGGTTAAATAGAGTTATAATTATTGATGCAATCTAAAAAATATAGTCCATATATACTTAAAACGCATGTTTTTAATCCGTTAGACCTAACAATCTTCCTAGGCTTCTTTGATATTTTAATGGCGATTTTTCTGTGCTTTCATTATTTCAAATCGTCATTAAAATATCAAAGAAACCTACTTAA
Organism: Architeuthis dux; assembly: GCA_006491835.1. Classification (NCBI taxonomy): domain Eukaryota; kingdom Metazoa; phylum Mollusca; class Cephalopoda; order Oegopsida; family Architeuthidae; genus Architeuthis; species Architeuthis dux. Next base: position 324,385 of record VCCN01000610.1, read on the forward strand.
CAACATTCAAGGGAAGTAACAACATACTTCGAAGCCTTATTTCCATACAACGGACAGAAAGTAACGGTCCCGTTTATCATACATTGTAAATAGAACCCCCCTCGTAAAACCTTAACAAAACACTTTTTCTAAAGACTAACAACTTCTAGAAAGATTGTTAGGGTCTAACGGATTAAAAGCACAAAAAATTACTGGCGAAAGAAAATTGTTTCTATTTTTTTCGACTTGGTTAACGGATGTAAAACATTACCACATAGGTTTCTTCAGTTTTTAAGTTGGTCCGGCTGGTTATGTATGTATGTATGTATCGCGCGTACAGGCCGCAGAAGAATGAAAATTTAGACATTCACTCATAATTATGTCTAGAGAAAACGTTTTTGGTTGTTCTTTTTAATTCCCCCAAATCCAGAACGTAAAGTAGACAAATGAACAACCACTAACTA
>VCCN01000610.1:399235-415009 GCA_006491835.1 Architeuthis dux
TAGCGATGATTAATAAACAATTAATTTAAACCAGGGCTGTGGAGTCGGAGGAATTTTGGGTTACAAGCAGGCACAACACCTAGTGACCAATTTAGCATAAGCTTACATTGAAAATTGAACCGCCCACTAAAACACTATTTCAGAGGGGAATTTTCAAAAACTCACTGGAGGGGCATGTGTGTACAAAATTTTAAATTTCTACTATGAACAGTTAGGGCTGGGCGAAGTCCGGATAAATGTTAGAACACGTGAATAACCTAAACCTTTGGTAGTGGTGATTAACAGTCAAAATTCGGTGATGTGAAGTCAGATTTTCCAGGAATATTTTACAGTTGAATACTTTCTGTTGTGGTGAAAGCCAAGAGAAACAATTGGCAAAGAAAATTTTTATGACCAACGACAAGCTCAGTCAGGCGTAGCTAGTCTGGTGACAGTGTGCGCACAATAGCCAAGTGGAGCCAAGCGAGGTCACAAGCAAATGAATAATACTACAGCAATACCTTGAATAGTGCAGTTTTGACGCAGTCTGGTTATGGTATTGCTATACAAATTATTGTAACTAAGTATAAGCTGAAAAAAACAAAACAAACACATTAAATTATAATAAGACTAAACAGTGCAGTTCTGAACAGTATGGAAAATCTTTGAACGTTAAACTGCGGTAATCAAGGTATGCCTGTATATTTTAAAAGATGCAGAGGTTCAGCTTGCCTGTGTCACCAGGAACGTTGGGGAAGTGGAATAGGAGGATTATGTTGTGCTAATCTTCAAAATGGGGGTGATCTGCCTGCCTTGATAATCAATATTCAAAAACTGGCCTTTATCTGGGCTCAAACACTAACTATGTGTGCTGGTGGTAAATATAAAAATATCTAAGTCAGGGGTCAGCAACCCTTTTGCCTATGTGGGCCGGATTGTTTATTAATGAGTCGGCGATGGACAGGACAAATGCCTTAAAACAGCTTGAAATATGGGAATTATCCATTTAAATACGTTTGGTTATATCCCCCCCCCCCAATCAATAAATAACTCATGCTAGAAAATCATTTGTGCTTCACCAAGAACTCAATTTAGTCGCAGTTTATTTTAATGGAGGCGTTTTATGAATTTACTAAAAAGAGACGAAGAATCTTTAAAACAAAATGTAAGCATAGTATCCCAATTTTTGCACGCTGCCAGTCAAAATCTCTTTGTGAGCCAGATCCGGCCCGCGGGTCTTAGGTAGGCTACCTCTGATCTGACTCACCAAACCGGTTCTGTCTGCCTATTGATCTTTTGTTAGTATATAGCACAACTGAAAGGTTTATGTTAAAATCCAGTCCTTCACATTAAATCATTGCAGCATATGAAACTCAATTGTCCTTTTTACTTGGGGCTTGAATTCTAAGCAAGCTGATCACAAGACAAAAACACTTGCCTCTCCAATGACACCAAGTCTGTTTTCTGTTAATTTACATGATTGGGACTATTTTAAAAAGAACTAGGGCAGTACCCATTCCAAAGGTGCATGTTTGGAAGTGGCTGGACTTTATGAGGTTTGGAGCAGCCTGCCATAATTGTTATGTGAAATTATTTTCCGTCTGTCGTACAAAACAATAGCTTCAGAGTATTTTGGTTACTTCTTTTCAGTGTAGCCAATTTAGATAATTCTTAATTTTCATTAGATTTCCCCAAGAACAGCTGCTCGAAAAAACTTCAAACTCAACACTGCACAGCTGTGTGCTGATTAATATATCTGGTGAATGTCAACTTCGTACAATGGCCAGTTGTCGAGTAATCACAATGCATACACACACACACAGATTTCTTCAATCAGATACGCAATTACAAATTAAAACCAAGTTTTCAGAAAATTTTTTGATTACGTATAAAAAAATTATAAATTTTATGAGAGCACATACCTCTACCAATGCCACTAAAAACTGAATGAAAATCAGTTTATATATAGCAACGAGGCAGGGGTGAAAAAATTCCTGGATATGTCTGAAAATTTAATCAATTCTTCCTTCTTTAGCCCATGGCCTACTCTTCAACAAAATGTCACTGAAATTCATTAAGAACCTTTGGGGATATTGTGTCGACATACAGACACAAGTGAATACATATACCTCATCCAACTTTTTTTAAACAAAAAACAATTTTTGACTTTTTTTTAACAAAGTTGGAAGAGGTATATGTATTCACTTGTGTCTGGTTATCTGTATGTCGACACAATATCCCCAAAATAGAGAAACGGTCATATGATTGACCAACCAAAGGCTCTTGACAATGTCAAGTATCTCAAGTATACAGCCACGAACTCGAACCAAAACAATGGACTCTTACATAGAAAGAAATGTCCATAACATTGCAATTCTAATCATGAGGGTAGAACAAGAACATATTTATAATTTCACACAATCAGAGGAGAATAGACACAAATAAAATGCACAAAGCTAATGTTTTTAAGGCTTCTAAAAAAAAAAAAAAAAAAAAAAAAAAAAAAAGCTCTTCTCAATACAGATCATGCAATTATTTAAAACTAGCTGAAGTACCCATCTACGCAGGATTAAATATTCAAGGAGTAAAAATTAAAAAAAGTCTAAAGCTTTCAGACTTGTTAAAAAAAAAAGTTCCCTTCAATTTTGACCACTTAAATAAGAGGCGAAAAGTCTCCCTCCACTTCAACCCCTAAAAAGGGAAAAAGTTTCCCATCACTTTTGATAGATATAATATATATGTAAAATATTATTTTCATGAGAAAAGAGCTTTAATCCTTGTAAGAAATTGCTATCATACAAAACAAGTTAAAAACCAAAAAAGTATATCAGGCATTTCGTAATCAACATTAAGACTATTCATCATGAATCCAATTATTTTGTGATCCTTAACAGGGTTGTCAGATCTGACCAGAAGGGGAGATAATCCAAGCTTTATCCGAGAGACTCACCCAACACAGGCATTGTCTGGAGGCAGAGGTTCAATACCAGCATCTTGACGCTGGTATTAAACCTTTGCCTCCAGCTAAATTTCCAAATTCAACACTTTCATTTTTTGACTAAGTCTCTGGGATAAAACCTGGATTATCTCTGACAACCCTGATCCTTGCTACACAAAGAACACACATTTTCTACTGTAGGTTTTATCAAGTAATGGATTAACAATCTTGTAAAGAAATTCCCTCTTTTAGCTGCATGATAGGCTATAATGATAAAATTACAACTCTAACAATAAAAAGAGTTAGTTGGTTTGATGTTCATTGTTATTGGCTACCGAAAACCAAAGGAAAATTGGCTACTACCGACTTCTGAACTTTGCTGGATTTGATTGGTGGGTCATTTAGTGCCGAATTCAGTATGGGGGGGGAGATCCCATATCCCTGTCACTGAGACAAATGCTGTGGGGGACGGGGATCCCAAAAGCTTCTCAGGACATATAGAAACCTTGGAATATATATATTCCGAGACATATAGAAACCTTGGGATATATATATTCCGGGACATATAGAAACCTTGGGATATATATATTCCGGGACATATAGAAACTAGGAGTCTTGAAAGGGTTAAACTAATTGTGATGGCATTTTGGGATCAGAGGGACTAAAATATCCAGAAGTATTGAATTGGAAAAAGGGATGATCAATGAATAAGTTGCTTCTCTCGCCTTTTGTTGGGCTGTGATCACTAAAAAAATTTTTTTAAAACAAGCATGAATGCTGTCAGACACAAACAAGGGATCAATTTAGCATGAATTTACATTGCAAATTGAACCCACAATTAAAACCTTTTTAGAGGTGAGAATTTTCAAAAAACTTTTTTTAAAGTTTGTTCTAGACAATAAGGAGAAAATGTTTAAATTTTCAACCCTCTATAGCTCCATTGTTACAGCCTGTATATGTGATACATACGTAATCAGCTAGACCCACTTGAAAACTGAAAACCTATGTTGAAAGATTCTAATAATTAATTTCCATTTTCTGCAACACTCCTTTTTCTGGTTCTCAAATATGTTAAGTGTATCACTGCTGTTATTAATTATTTCTGCATTGAATTTCAACACCAGTAGTAGTAACTGATGTCTTACATTGAAGATAAAGTGACAGCAAGTCTCCTCTCCAGCACCTTCCTCAGTAGTGCTGTTGTCTGGATGGTTTCCACAGATTTCCAACCTTTTCGTTAGGCTCTTTGGGACCGCTCCAAGTTCTACAACAATGATGGGCACAACTGTCGCCCTCATATTTCAAAATATTTTCAGTTCTCTTGCGAGGTTCAGATTTTCACCCCCCCCCCCCCATTTTAAAAACGGAAGATGACAAAATGCTCACGAAGGGGGAAATGTGTATAACACTTTTCAATGAGCGCACAGATACTACACTCTAATCCTAGACAGAAGTGCCAATCCATACATAAATAAACCATTCATTTTTTACGTATACTGTGCTATGGCACCCCACCCAGTATATATAAATTTATACACAGTTATCGCTTGCCATTATTCGTGGTTCGATCTTGAATAATTTAATAATGGGAATAGTTTGGGCAGTTTTGCAGTGTACTACGAGAACTGTTTGTAGGGTATAAACAAAACGTAAAAAGTTTAGGAAATCATTAATGCACATATATTTATAATATAGCAACTATCACAGACTTTTGACAAAAAGTGACAATGAACGGTAGAGATTAATTCTTTTTTCTGTATTGAATGAAATTTATGGTTTTCATTAATTAACTATATTTTTTATTTTTATTTACTATGCTTTACTGTATTCATCTATTTAGTTGTACATTTACAATTTTGGAATGGTAAAGTGTTAGTTTATCAAAAGGTTTATGGTACAAGATTTATGGTTTTGGGGACCAAAACAGGGTTTTTTTGCAGCAAAAATTATTCAGATACTATTGTTCGGACTGAGATCCTCATCTTGGTTGTCATTTCCACAACGTTTCGGCCGATGTACCCTCAGTCCGAACAATAGTATCAGTAATACTAACACCTCATCTCAGAAATACCGAACTCAAAAATTATTCATTTGAGCACTCGCGCCTCTAACAACCGCAAATAAATGTTAGTAAGATCAAATAACAATTGCTGTCAAATGTTCCATTGACAAGATATTTGAAAGCTTTTTTTTTTTTTTTAAATTTATACATAAAGTGCCATTTCTCAGGAACAGGATATCTCAATACTCAAGCACTGGACAAAAGCTCTTGAACACCTGTATAATCATTGCAGTAAAATACAAGGCCTGTTTGTTATTCAAATAAAATGCAACTTGTTGAAGCTATTTAGTATTTACATAACACAGGGCAGGAGTATCTATTTACCGAGTTTATATAAGTATGAAAGTCTTTAGTTTTTATTTAAAGCTTGCTACTAAATGTTCCAAATATCAAAGAGTAATTGATTCCCAAGTACGGGTGGGTGCTGAAGAAACTATTGCACACAGGAGTTGTATTCATAAAGAATTACTGAAATTTAATATTAAAAAAGAAACTTTTCAATTGTCAATTGAGGATATAAAATAGATTACTGTAGTCTATCTAGGATAGAAATCTTTCTTTTCTGGAGTGGAATAGAAAATAAATTAACAGGGCAATTTTGGGAGTTATCAACTGAAATATATAGAAGAATTTAGGGGAAAAATCTGCTTGGTAAATGTTTTGGGGTTTTTTTTTGTTGGAGGTGAGGATAATCAAAATATACAACAAAGCCTGATCATGGTTAAATAAATAAGAGAAAATGCTTCCTGTTTAGAAAAAAGTGGAAATGTGACAACACCCCTATAAATAAAAAGAATTACGAATCTAGATTTTAACACGCCTGGCTGCGGCACGGTCTAATTCCACTCCTAATTTCCATTCAAACTGGAGATGATTACTGCAACTTTTGTATTGTATATATATTATATAATAAATTTTTAAAAACTTATAAAAATATATCGGTAGAGGAATGTTAATTTTTACTCCTCTAAATTTGAGGATAATCCAGACTTGGACTGGAATTTGAAAAAAAAAGAATTCTATCAAAGAAATCGACATCATTATTTTTTTTTTATATACTTGCATTAAACTTTAGTTGTTTAATTAAAAGAAAAGGCTTAAATGACATGCTGCTTTTATTGTACTAAACTCACTATTTTTGCTAATAAATGAATCAAAATTAAATCATTCACAACCATGAAGTAAGGTGTGCGCTTGTTGCTTTTTTTGCCATACTACAAATCGATTTACAAAGAGAATTTGGAAATACTGGAATAGTTTATACCAATTTATGTAATTAATAATACATGCGTAAATCTTTTTAAGAATAACTTAGATAAACTTAGATCATCTGGGATAGAAATATTGTTTTTTTTTCTGGAGTGGAATAGAAAATAAATTAACAGGGCAATTTGGGGAGTTATCAACTGAAATATATAGAAGAATTTAGGAAAAAAATCTGCTGGTTGTGATAAATGTTTCTCTGTACTAGAAAGCTTGTAAAGATTTTTTATTAAGTTTCATAAACATTTTTATCAATAGAATTAATGTGTTTTAATGTTGAATACGTATTTTTAATGTAAATTGTATATGGAAGAGATATCTTTATATTTCTACTGTAACAAGAGACATTATATTTACATAAATAAATACCTAAAATTATATGACAGCAGAATTAGTGGTGTTTTTAAATAATAGAATTTTAAGAAAAATTTTTTAATAATAGAATTTTAAGAAAAAATTGAATAAAATTAATTCATGGGGGATTTGAATAATTGGTAAAATTAAGATCTAAACAAACTAGATTTTAAAATAGAAAAGGAAGGTGCATTTAATATTCATTAATGTTTTGCTGAAAAATGCGCTGTAGACAAGAAGCAAGGAAATTGTTACCTTTTCCGCGTTAAATTCAGCACTTTTTCGCAATACTTGGATTTCACATTATTAAGACGTTTAAAATCAACTAACCATTTTGTTGTTAAATTTACTAAAATTCAGTTTGAAATGTGAAATCCAACCGCTGCTGAAAGAAGTGCTGAATTTAACGCGGAAAAGGTAACAATCGCCCGATTTTCTTCCTTTCCACCAGTAAATTCTTAATTTTTTTTGTTTAACTTTTATTTTAATTTGCATATCAAACAGTAACATTGAAAATATATTTGTTCACAAAACTTCTAAGGCATATTTTAACATTTTGGGTGACGAAATGACTATTTTTATAAACAAATAAAATCATTAACAATTAACTGCGCGATCCAAAATTCTTGTCTACTTGCGTGTCTGTTCGTTTTAACGAATTTAATTCAGTTTCTATACAAAAGAAGAAAATAATTATTATATCATATTTTCCACCAATTCTTCTTCTTTCTAGTGATATAAATTTTATGAAAATTGATAAAATTTTAAACGTGATTGAATAGTTTTTTTGTCAATGGGTGACAATTCTTCGCCAATCATGTGGTCATCGCTACTCAAACATCTTTTTGTGAATGAAATTAAAAAGGATTTTGAGAATAATATCGCTTTAATAATAGATATGTTTTTTAAATATAGATTCGTCATTCTCGTGTATTATTTAATTTTATTTTCGTGATTATAAAGCTGTTGTCTATTCGTTCGCGACGGTTTGGGTTTTAACGGACAAGAATGAATGAATGACTAAAAAGATAATTGCGACTAGCAGGTAAATTAACCAATACAATTTCTTTTTTCTACGAAAACCGTTCCCCTAAAAGTCAACTAGTATGAATTCTGTAAATTAAACGTTTAGAGATGAATGAAAAAAGTAACAAGAATTTAGGGACCACATTTTGGTTTAGTAAACCAGTGTGTTTTTGTCGGAAAATGTATTTTTTCTATGTAGTCTGATCTGCGTAAAGATGGACACAAAGTGAGGGTCAAGTTTAGCATTATACCTACATTATAAATCGAACCCCCACTTTAGAGCCAATTCATTCGCATCTTGTTTAAGATCCCTTTTCTCAGAATTGAAAACTTTCCGGAAGAAATGAAGGTCATATTTGGTCAAACAGACCAAACAACACCGGGAAAAAAATATTTTTATGGAAAAATACTCTGGTTTGCTAAACCGAATCTTAACCACACATTTTCTTTTTCACGCATATGTATTTGTTTCTCTATAAATATAAACAAAAACATTGAACTACGCAACAAAGATTGACGTAAACATTAAGGAAATAAAACAAAACAGCTGAGATTATATCGTAAATCGTTGAATTAGACAATGAGAAACTTCCTGTAATAATATTTTAAGTCAATAGTTAATGTTAAATACCAAGAAAAAATACATTTTGAAAGAAGACGGAGCGATATTTTCTCACCTGTTCGAATGTACAGCAATATTTGAAGTGGAGCTGGCGACACCAAGTGGCAAATAAGGACAGAATTTCAAGGGGAGATAACTTCCGTATACTAATTTTAGGCTTTTTTAAAACATTTCTTCACCTACTAACGACATTTTCTACATAAATATTATTATGAATATCCTGTCATAGAATATTCTATTGATTTTTCTAAATTATTGATACTTGTAGAATAAAACTCATAACAAAAAAAAGCGAAATAAGAAAAAGATAACAGCTTTAATTAAATAGTGCGGTGTGTGTATATTTCACGAGTCGGAAGTCCGTCAGGAAAGAAAAAGAAAACGTATTTTTAAATTGTGGTTACTAATATTATTTATTTTAGTCCTATTGAAGTTACCAGTGTGGGAATTTGAATAAAGTTTAATATGTAGTTGTTGGGGGGAAAAAAAGAAGTCGGGTAGACCTAACTACTGCCCGACAAAGCCCGACAACATCCGATAACGCCCGACATCGTCCGATAACGCCCGACAGCTACTTGTCGTAACTCGTAAACAATTTAACGAAGCTTCGTAATGTGATCATAAGTTCACGGGAATTTTAATCAATTAATTCAATTCTTGAATACTGCTGGCCTCCATTTAATGATTAATGTTGTTCAACATTTGACTTGCTTTTTTCACAGTCGGTAATTTTTGATTTTATTTATTTCTTTCTAATTCTTTTTCGAGTTAATTCCCCAATAATAATAATACCTCGGGTATGCCCACTCACCGAACGAAAATGTCGGCGGGAAATCGACACCTGATGAAAAAGAAATCTCCAAACCCATATAAAAGTTAATTTTATCGTCAAAATCTTTTCGCCATTACTTAAAAGAAAGAGTGGAGAAAAATCTGATATGAAAATTATTTGTTTACACCATATAGAACCAGAGATTTTTTTAAAGAATATATAGTGTCAAAAGTTCGGAAAAAATGTAAACAAAAAATAAATCTTTGCATTAAAAAAACATTTTACAGGGAAAACACCTAGATTTTAAAATTCTGCCCAAAATCAACTAATTATTGAATTTTAATGAATACCTCATGATGACACATCTTGTCTATGCCTGTGGTAAATGTCAATTAGAATGTATTGCTGACTGTTTACGTTGTGATATTTGTCAAAATCGATATCATTTGACATGTCTTAGACCAGATCTTGAACAAAAGGTCTTTGATAATAATCTTTTATTATCTTGCCCAAATTGCTTCAGCTACGATGGTTCCCTTGCTCGGCTAAATATTGCATTGCGTCAAGACTGGGAACTCCTCACTCGTATGGCTGAAATGGAAAAATTTTGCATTTCTTTTCTCAAGGAACCCGAGATGAAGAGCATCACAAGTTCAAATATTAATTCCTCTGTTGATGATTTCTCAAATGATCTTCTCCAAAGTTATGGTGAATCAGATTTTGTCGCTTTCAATTCGTCCAAGGATGGCAGTTGCCTTTTCAATGCGTTGTCTCTTGCCCTTTATGGTTCTGAGGTCCATTCAAAAGAGTTACGGGTCAAAGCCCTAATTGAACTCGTCTTGAATGAACCTGAAATCAGATCTCGATTACCAGATGATGCATGGAAGGTCACAAGAGATTATCAGGAAACCGTTTTTGAGTGTGCCGCCAGTTATGGCTTTTCGGATGTCTTTACAATAATGGCTCTATCGTCTGCTTTAAAAATTGGCATTTATTCTATCTATCCGCCTGTAAACGGACTAACGGATAAGGCATTCATGATCTTCAATGGACTATTCTCTTTGGAACCTGAGCCAAAAGTTACAGTTCATTTAATGTGGACTCATTCGCACAGCAAGAAAAGATATTGGACTCCAAATCATTTTGTTCCTCTGGTTTTAGATGACTCTAAATCTTCCACTCAGGATATACAATGTAATTCTTCTTACGCTTCCTTTGCAGGGAACCATTCAAATAAAGCCGCACTTGTTCAAAGCGGTACCATTTCATTATCGTCTATTTATGAACCTCCTGAAAAGTTACGCAAGTTTGATCCGTCCATTCAAAGGAGAGAAAGTATTAAAACAAGTGACCGGTTTGATTCTCTGAATGAATCTGATCAATTTCAGGTTTCGTTTATAGAAAATGATATCGATAAAACTGAAAGAAAACTACCGTCAAAAATTGAAAATTCAGAGGATGATCACCACATGCTTCAAATAAATGTTTCTGAGTCTAATAGCCTTGGTTTTCAAACCACAAATTCAAACCTTGGACAAATTGAAAATAGTTTTTCATTTTGTAACGCTGGAAGGTTTTCTAAATTGTCACATATTTTGCCTTTGCTGTTACACTCAAACCATGGGTTAAAATCTATTCCATCTGGGCTAAAAAATAATTTATCGTTCATTATAGAAAACCATAATAATTTAGCTAGAATCAAAAGGGGAGAAAAATGTAGATTCTTAGATGATTGCGGACAGTGGGCTAATGGTAGCAACAAAAAATATATCTATGCCGAAATTGGTCACATTTTTAAGCTTGTTGAGAAAAAAGATGGAAAATATGTCTTAAGAACCAGTGAAGTCTTGAACCCTCAGCCGGAAAACCTTGTCACATTAAATTGCTATTATGCAACTCTGAAAAGGGAAGAAAGCGTCAAAAGAAAGATAGTACGAGTTGAAAAAGTTCAGGGAAATTTAGTTCAAGCCAATGAAGCTATCATGGTGTCTGAATATATAGGAATTTTTCCATCTCCTGTCGAGCCTGATGGAAACACTTTGAAATCTAATTCAGAATATTCAAGAACAGATCAGCTTCAGGTTTCTTTTATAGAAAATAATATTAATGAAACTGAAGGCAAACTTCCTCCAAAAATTGAAAATTCAGAGGATGATCAATATATGATTCAAATAAATGTATCTGAGCCAAATATCCATGACTTTCAAACCACAAATTCAAGGCTTGGCGAAATTAAGATTGAAAACGGTTTTTCATTTTGCAATAATGGACACTTTTCTGAACTGTCACACCTTTTGCCTTTGCTGTTACACTCAAAACATGGGTTAAAAGCTGTCCCATCTGGACCAAAAAATAACTTATCATTCATTATTGAAAGCCTTGAAAACATAGCTAGAATCAAAGGGGGTGAAAAATGTAGATTCTTTGATGATTGTGGACAATGGGCCAATGGTAGCAACAAAAAATATATCTTTGCTCAAATTGGTCACATTTTTAAGCTTGTTGAGAAAAAAGATGGAAAATATTTCTTAAGACGCAAGGAATTTTTAAACCCGCAGCCGGAAAACGTCATTAAATTGAATTGCTATTATGCAACTCTGAAAAGGGACGAAAGCTTCAAAAAGAAGATAGTAAGAGTTGAAAATGTTCAGGGAAATTTAATTCAAGCCAACGAAGCTATCATGGTGATGGAATATATAGGAATCTTTCCGTCTCATGTTTCACCTCATGGAAATAGTTTGAAATTTAATTCAGAATATACGAGAACAGACCCGCAGTTAATTGATCAAATGCGGGAGAAAGTAAAAAATGTAAATTGCAAAAGAATATATCTTGAAGAAGTTTCTAAGGATTCGATGTGTAAACCTCGCAACCTAAAGCAAGTCCATAATATCAAACAAAGTTATCGTCAAAAGGAGCAGAAATCGGGAAATTCAAATTCAGCAGACAGCCTCAAGAAATAATCTCCAAAATGAACACAGATGCAATCAATACACTAACTAAAAATTGAATGAAAATCAGTTTGTATATAACTACAGTGCAGGGAATGTAACTGTAAGTTTGGATTTTACAACTTTCGGACTACTGTCTTCATATATGAAAATATCTCGCAATTGAAAGAAATTCCTGGATCAACCAAAAAATTGAATCAACTCTACCTTAGCCCATGGCCTACCCATCCACAAAATGTCATTGAAATTCATTCAGAACTTTTGGAGATATTGTGTGAACAAATGAATGAATACATAAATATATGAATTTAACAGACAGCCTCAAGAAATAATATCTAAAATGAACACAGATGCAATCAATACACTAACTAAAAACTGAATGAAAATCAGTTTGTATATAACTACAGTGCAACTTTCAGACTACTGTCTTCATATATGAAAATATCTTGCAATTGAGAGAAATTCCTGGATCAACCAAAAGATTGAATCAATTTTTCCTTAGCCCATGGTCTACCTTTCCACAAAATGTCATTGAAATTTATTCAGAACTTTTGGAGATACTGTGTGAACAAATGAATGAATGCATAAATATATGAAAAAAAAATGAAAAAATATATCTCAATTAAAAGAAAATTTGTGGATCCACCCCAAAATGTAACCAATTTGTCCCTACTCCATGACCTAACCTTCAGAAAATTTCATTGGGAACTTTTTGATATATTATGTGGACATAAAGCTATAATGCGGAGAAGGTGATTGTAAAATCTTTCAAGATGTCCCCCAAAATTTAATCACTTCTTCCATAGCCCATTTCACAAGATGTCATTGGAATTTATTGAGAACTTTTGGAGATATTGTGTGAACAGACACAAGTGAATATATATACCTCTTTTGTTGGCAGAAGTAAATTACACTTGGTGTTGACAGAAATTTCAATAGAGTGGATTCCACTTAATAGGACCAATCTTGTAAGAACCAATTCAAACGTATGTAATCATTGCTAATTTGCTTTGTTTATTATGACCAATGCCCCGTTTATTTAGACAAATTAGTATTGCTACCATTTCAACATTTTTTTAAATAAAATCGGATAGAATTACTAAAAATATATTTTTCGGGAAATTTTCTATAGTTCATAAGAAGGGTCATTAACGTTCAAATAGTTCTTCGGACAATTGAACTCCTTCTTGTTGTTTGTGTTGTTAACACAACGTTTCGGCCGATCCATTCTTCGCCTTCCTCGGGTGTAATATCCAAGTGTGATGGGGTAAACTTAAACTTAAAAAACTTCTGTTTACCTCATCACACTCAGATATTACACCTAATGAAAAATGGATCGACCAAAACGTCATGTTAACAACACAAACAACAAGAAGGAGTTCAATCCTCCAAAGAACAATTTGAATATATTTTTTAGTTCTCAAAACAACTATCTTTCAAATATTTTTAGCTTGTGACTCAAGTTAAATGCGAAATTTAAAAAAGAAAGAACAAGTAGCTGTAAAGGGGACTTCGGGTGTTGTGGTTTTATGCAAGTTATTCCCCTTGAATTAAAGAAAGTGCAGAATTTTGTGTAAAATACAATCGTTGATGCCGGTGCGGTCCTATTAACCAGAATATACTGTATTTGAAATACAGTATTTGACAGCACATGAAACGCAAAGAAAGAACAAGGGACTTAACTTGTTGTGTTTTTATGCGAGTTGTTCCCCTTGAATTCAAGAAATTGAGGTATTTTATGTATAAAACAATTATTGTTTGGTAAATCAGACCAGCCAGTTATTGGGTCCAAAATCGTTGGTCCTATAAACTGAATCCACTGTATTTGAAATACTGTATGTGACAGCATATGAAAAGAACAAGGGACTTAACTTGTTGTGTTTTTATGCGAGTTGTTTCCCTTGAATTCAAGAAACAGGTGTTTTATGTATAAAACAATTAGGTTGTTTGGTTAATCGGACCAGCCAGTTATTGGGTCCAAAATCGTTGGTCCCGGTGCGGTCCTATTAATCGGAATCCACTGTATTTGAAATATTGTATTTGACAGCATATGAAACTCGAAGAAAGAACAAGGAACTTATCTTGTTGTGTTTTTATGCGAGTTGTTTCCCTTGAATTCAAGAAACTGAGGTGTTTTATGTATAAAACAATTATTGTTTGGTAATTTGGACCGGCCAGTTATTGGGTCCAATATTAACCGGAATCCATCGAATTCAAAATTGTTTTTTTGCTTAAACCAGAAAATAATTGAACAAAAAAAATAATAATATTGCTTCTAATACTACTAGTGTACAAGGTATGTACCTAGCCATTTAATAATAACGAAAAATAGACTACCAGGGACAATAGTGCCTTAGTCCCCTTCAAAGTACTCCCCTTGAGACCTCACACACTTATCGCAGCATCCTTTACAGTTTTCCAAAGAGTCTGCAAAGTCCTCTTTCAGATTAATATTGTTGCAAAAATTGTTTGGTTCAATTTCTCTGACAATAAAAGTTAAATGTATATCAAGAAGTTAACATTACTAATTTTTGTTGACCAACCATTACTAATTTTTCAACTGTACTTTTTTGAATAATTATTTTTAATTTTATGACTACTTTTTACTTTCATCTTAATTTATTAGTTGCTTTTTTTTTTCTTTTTCTTTTTTTTTCAACTTTGGCTCAGACCGATTACCCTTCAGCAGTGAGCAAATAGTGTTGATTGGAAAATAAAGAATAAGCCTTAGGTGGGATTTGAACCCACACCTTTATGTAGTGAGCACAGTTTATGCTCTACCAATTGAGCTACCAAGACTCAACCAGAAGGCCAAATGACACCCTTAAACCAAGCCTTCACTGATTTCTTTTTTCATTAGAGGAAGTATTATGAATCATTATTTTTATTTTTATTTTTAATTTTATGACTACTTTTTACCTTCATCTTAATTTATTAGTTGCTTTTGGTAGCACAATTGATAGAGCAGGCAGGTGTAAACTGCTCCCTCCATAAAGGGTGTGGGTTCAAATCCCACCTAAGCCTTATTCTTTAATTTCTGATTGATGCTGTATGCTCACTGCCGAAGTTTACACCTGCCTGCCCTACCAATTGAGCTACCAAGCCTCAACTAGTAGGCAGGTTGAACCTGTACTTCTTTCATAATACAAATTATACTGTGTACTGAGAAGATGACACACATTAGTCTTTTGGACCTAGGATCTGTGTGATAAGAGGATTACTAGGCCCAAATACAAACCCTATTCTCAGAGCTGACAAAACCTTGTATCTTGGATCTCTGAACGTTCAAACTCTACCACACGAGAACCAGAAGGTGAGTCTGGTACAATTGCTGTTGGTGCATTCTCTGACAGCACTACAATAGTACTTCAATACGGTTTGTCCCTAAAAAAGAATGAATGAAAATAAAAAAACAAGGGAAAGAACTCTAAATGTACAAATAGTGAGTTACTTCACTTAAAATGTGAGCAACTGAAGAAGTGGAGTGTCTGGAAAATATTTTTTACTTTTGAGATGGTTATTGATTTTTTGTCTATGAAACAAAGATCTGTTACTTCTAATAAAAAGTGTATAATTAAAAAAAAAATGATTTATTCAGTGTATTGATTTTTCTTTATTATTTATTCATTATTATTCAATTCAATATTTGTTCTTTATTTATGCACCAATTTGTACATAACAATCTTTTCATGAATCTGCAATCAAATGATTCTACGTGGAGCAAGAGCGATATGACGATTGCTTTTTGTTTTATTTATTTTTATCAGATGAAGTATTATGAATCGTTATTTTTATTTTTAATTTCAT
>VCCN01000610.1:424012-436532 GCA_006491835.1 Architeuthis dux
TACTACACTTTGATCTTAGCCAAAAGGCTGCAAAGCAATCGATATGTGAAATTTGGGAAGATGAACCAGTCCCATGTGTGCAAACTGTTCATCCTTTGAAGGATTTGAAGAATGGAAGATTGAAAGTTCTAGGATGGAAGTGTCATGACATGAAAAACAAGGATGTCAGGAATAGTCCTTTTGGGGCGGAGGGGGAGGGGATACGCTGCAAGGATAATAAGTATATTTTGTATTATTTCGTTTGAACATTGTTAGGTTTCCAAAGTATAGAAAGTGGTAACAGTTCATAGTATGAATTTGACCATATTTCTTACCTTAAGGCTTTGAAGTTTAAATTATTATATTTTTTATATCTGTATCCCTTTTTTGTTTGACTTTATGAATGAAGAAGTTCATCTCATTGATTCTTTTGTGTGGCAGCTTCATGAATTTACTGCAGGGCTTTACATCCGCTAGTTTATAAACAAACAGCTCTCTTGGCCTGAAGGCCTGAAAACCAGAGGGGATTTGACCTATATCTTACATCTTTGGATCAAAGAAAAAGAGGCAGAAGCTTGCTTTTTTGGCACTAAATTTGTCACATGATTATTGAGCGGGAAACTGAAATTTTTATTTGCATATGCGTGTTAATGAGGAGCTAATTGAGATGTTTGTAAGTCTTAATAGTAAACTAACTAGCTCCTATTATTAAATATTATTTGACTCCAATAAAAAGTTACGGTCAAAACAATAACAAAGATAAGGGTGTAGTAGCGTAGTAATCTCTCTAACAGTGAGGCCGTATGTAGCAGCAGTAATAGCAGTGGCTAGAAGCCTTAAGGTTCTGACTGTCTGTAAGTAAGGCTAGCGTGCTGATGAGACTAGAGAAAGAAAGAGTGTATGTTAACGATGCGCATAAAAAAGGTCTTTCTTTCTCTGTCTGTTTCTGCAGTATAAAAGGAATGAAATACGTGCATGTGCAAGGATACAAGATTGCACATGGTAACAAAAATGCAATATGAATAAAGAAATACAAAATACGCTGCAAGGATAATAAGTATATTTATTACAGAAGATAATAACAAAAGGTAGTTCTTAGCTGATGAGAAGAAAAAGGAAGGATGCATTTTAAAGTGTTCGGTTTACTATTTAGTAAGTGTGTGTGTGTGTGTGTATGAATGTGTACGTACATAATCAAAAGTTGGAAAGTTGGAACAGACATAGCTTTGTTTAGACAACAAAATATGGACTGAACAAAGATTAAGAATTGCTGGGGTAGTTATAGTAAGAGGTGAGTGGTGGTGCATGGCTGGTCAAAATTGAGGTGTGTTGAACTGTGTATCATCAAGAGTTCAAGATGGAAATGTAAGTTGACAAGAAACATGATTTTGCTAGTCTATATGTCTGCAAAGCATATTAAATTTGAGTCGAGTACGGATTTCTCATAACCAGAAAGCTGGTTATCTGAAAGACAAGATAATCCATTTTCTGGAACAAAGGAAATTGAGTCAAATGGATTCAACTTGCTGACCGTATGCGTGAGTGCAAAAATAATATGCATGTATCCGCTACATTTGCGTTTCTAATTCTAGCTTCATTTTTTAATGTTCCCAACACCTTAATTGATACTTATTTAGGGACGGATCCACAATTTTGAGCAGGGAGTGTGGTGAGAGTACAAATGATTTTGTTGTAGAATAGGAGTCCAAATGGAAAAATTTTATTTTTATAAATAAATACATGAAAAAGAAAACAAGTTTCAAATATGAAAAAAAAAGTGAGTAATACCTGATCCAGTTTTTTCACTTAAGTTTAAGTTTTTTAGCTCTAGAATTGACATAAAGAGTAAAATAAAAAGAAATAATAAAAAGATTTACCACAGAACCAATAAATAAAAAAATTATAAAGAATATTACAGAAGACATCTTACTTATATTAGATGAAAAACAAAATAATAAATTTTGATATTTAAGTTTAATTTATGATAACTTTAATTTATGATATTTAGGTTTTTATTTATAAAATTTCTTGATCTAGATCAGTGGTTCCCAACTGGGGGGTTAGGTAGTCAAAGGGAGGAATAAGGCTATTAGGTAAAAATAAAATTACAGTCGATTGATAGGGTTTTCTGCACTTCTATCTATCAAATCAAAAGCTCAAAATAAGATACAAGTTGAGAATGATTTAAGATGTGCTCTCTCATAAATAGACACACAAATCGAAGAACTAGTAGCAAAAAAACAAGAACAGAGATCACATTGATGTGTTTATCAGTTACGATAGAATTCTTATTTTTTTTGTAATAAATTAGAATTTCAAATGATGTGTTCCTAATTATTTTTGCTTGCTTTTTTTGAGTAACAAATATACAGCAGCAGCTGTACAATTATAAAATTAAACTAATTCTTATTATAAAGCTTGCTAATCATATGCAAAATAAAGTTATTATTTGATATTATTCTTTGTTGCAACTTAATAAATGGAAGGGGGGGATACTAGTAATCTTATTGACAAAAGCGGGTAATGGCTCAAAAAGGTTGGGAACGCCTGATCTAGATATTTTAAAAAAATCTTTTTAATTGTGCTTTGCCTGAGCATTGGGGTGCCTGGACCCCTGCCTCCCTGGATCCGCATTTGTAATTATGTATGACAAAAGTAATCAGACACTTCTATGTTCAAACAAAAGTCTTTATTCAACAATTTAAACAAATCAAAATATCTTATTATTACACCACTTTATTAAATTTGACTAGTTCTTACCCTCATCCCAATTTTAGTGGCTTTTATACAACTTATTAATTCGGAGATTAGTTTATGTCTAGCTGCTTTTTACCAATCAGCCACAAAGACTTCATGGATCAGCAGAAGTTGATTCACGCTTATAAAATCACTCCCTACAACCGACTGCACCATATTTATGTTGTTTTACACATGTAAAAGTGTTGTGTTACAATACTTCATCCAATAATAATAAAGATTGATCTTATTATTAGTCGCCATGTGGTGCTAACGTTAGCCTTTAGGGAAGCTAAAACAAATCTGGTTGTGCGACCAGATTAGACAGAAGCCAAAGAGGTAGTTAAGCTGTGGGAAGGGATGCATGTCAGTAGGGACACAAGGGCAGCACCGCTGGTGTAAAAACCAGAAAGTGAGCCACAAATGACAGAGGGTCGTTGTATTTATCGGAAGAGCAGAAGGAAGTGAGGTCAGCCATTGCTAAAGGCTTAAGATAGTTTGGTATTTTCTTATATATCTGATTATTTAGATTGGCAGATGCATATTAATTTTAGAAAATGAAAGTGTGTTCTTACGGGTATATTTGACCAGGCTTCACTGAAAACATAAAGCAATTCTTCTTTTGTAGAAGGCCTCCTGGGTATTTTTCTCATTTCACAAAGGTAGCCAACATACTCTAAATGGCCAAATCAAGCATTGAAAATCATTTGCACCATCTTTGTTATGTTAGTTGCATTGATGTGTGACTTCCACATAAGCAATTCTAATCCATACATGGAGCAGTATAGATAGGAGTCACTTGGATATAGTTCATGAACTTTAGCATAAATACTATGGTCAACTTTAAAATTAATTTAAACAAGCTAATTTTTGCAGGATAGTTGCAACATGACACCAGAAACACTATACTAAAAATCCCCTGGAATCCCAATGGAGCTCCCAAGAAATCCAACATAGCATTCAAGATGGCTGCCATATTTAAACAAAATATTGAAATAGTCAAAGAAATACAACCAAACCTGATATTAATATGGTTTATTTCTATGTTTTAGAGCAGTGGTTCTCAATGTGGGCACTAGTTCCCCCCTGGGGGCATTAGTTTGTTTCAAAGGGGGCATTGAGCTGACTAAGGACCTTAAGGGGTGTTTGAGCTTCTAGAGAAGGACTTGTGGAGATTCCATAAACATCTATAATTCTGATTTACAAATGGCTGTTGTTTATAAGTATCTGTTTACAAACAAGAAGGAATTAGCATTAGGCAATTATTAAATGCTAACTTTTCCAACCATTTCTTCTATACAAGTAAGTAACTGGCAAGTGGCAAACTATTGTGCTAAATACTCTATAGTGTTACTGTTATTCTATGGTTAAAGAGAAATAACTATTTAAAAGTATCTCCCTTGCTGTTGTTTTAAAACAAAGAATACTATAAGCATCTGCAGTTACTGAACGATGAATATGGATAATTTTCTTTATAATAACAAGCTACCACATGTCACTAGAAAATCTGTGTTTACTTCTCATATTCGAACTACAGCGTTGACATGTAGCTGGGTGTCATAGGGGGACATTGGGCTGGAAAAGGTTGAGAAACACTGTTTTAATGGTTGGAAAATTGATTAAAACCCATTCTGATGTGATATTTTTGCAGGATAGAGACATAAATTCAATATAGATCACAAGATGGCTGCCGTATCTAGGCAAAATAGTCTGGAAATCTATAAGTTTGCAACCAGAACAAACAGTTGATTTTGGAGGGCTTTTCAATGGTTGGGCAATCGATTTCAACCCATTATATTGTTGCCATATTTGTGATTAGTCTCCAAAACCAAATACGGCTCCTGAAATGGCCATCAGTAAAAACATATTTTTAGAATTTCAGTCAGGAAAAGAAAACATGATGATTTTGGTATACACATACAGTTGAGTAAATAGGCAATTTGATCAAATGAATTATTAGGGTTTAAGAAGCATTCCACAGTGAAAACTTGAGAAAAGCCATTAATTCTCACCCTCTTCATCAGTAACAATTGGGTAAATATTCTGACATGTCTGACCATTACAATGACTACACATCAGTGAACAATGTAACCCAGCTTTTCGGCAACCTCAAGATTTCAAACAATCTGTTTTGCATTCACAAGCAATCAAATTCAGAATGCTGTCAGTAGCAACCCAATTTAACAAATACTTTACTGAGATTTGATGAAGACTCAACTATCTTTGTAGCCGTTATGATGGTTGGTCAAAAGTGACAGGACAGCATCCAAGATAATGCTTCTCTGAAAGCGGCTGTATAAAAGATAGTGTAGAGTAAATTGTACTGTGATTTGATGGGTCTAGTTTAATAATAGGAAGGATAACTATCCTGTTTTTCTCATGATCCTCTCCCCTCACAGCTGCCTGCATAAAACCACTCCAGTGTGGGTTGTCCTCAATGCTGTCACAAAGGATGAATTTGGTTAACCAAACATTATCAAGAGACTTCACCAATGGTTGTATTAGGTTTGGGTGACTCCAGGGGGCAATAATTACCAATTTTAATCCTGAAGTTTTGTGCTTTTTGTAATATTTGACCGGAATATCCCCATATGATCCTGTGAATGCTATATTTTTTAGTCCTGTTGAACGTTTCAAAACTTTTTGTGCACTGATCCTGATGGTGTGAGACATGCCATACCACCCATAGTGTGAAATCTGTTGTGACCAGTTAGTGTTGCCACATTGAAATCAGCATTATCTGTGTAAAACCACTTAGTTCGTAAGATGGTTCTGATCCATCCAAAAAAGAATTGTTTAATCTTTGTATTTCTTTATAACTGTCTGAGAATGACAAACTACTGAGTATATCTATGAGCTTACGGGATACATACTTCCTATGGACATATGTGGCGATGGAGAGTAAATTTGGAGAAATGAATGATCTTGGTTGACACGCTGATGTAATACTATGTGCAATTGCTGTTATTTTCCAATTAGTATTGCAAGGGGCATCAGCTGATCTTTGAATAACACCTTGCTATAGACACAGCAATGATTCTGGAACCATTGCATCGCACTCACTGAGATCAGTAATATTTGAGTATTCAGATCAGTTATAAACTTTGGTTCTGATATCATCTTGAATAATAGAAGCAGTCATTTCAATAACAGAGGATTTATCATCACGTGTTTGATCTGATTCCCATTTTTGATGGAAAAGTTTGTGATTAGTATCACAAAAACTAAATACAAATTCTTTCCCTTGCTTTCCAGTTAAAATAAGATTGTCTCCAAAGTTGTCTTCTTTCAGATGTTGAAAACTATAATCCTCTTCTCCTGAAAGAGAGTCATAGTGCAGAGAACTGATTTATTGAGATGAATACAGACATTCTCTATTGTTTTCCAGATACTGACATAATTCTTCAAATGCTCTGGCTTTGTGTAAACAATTTACCTGGCATTGTTAAACTTTGTGGCATTCAAACCCTTTTTCAAGGTTGAAGTCCAGGTAAAACAACTACGCACATTTGCAATTTTCCTTCTTCTGCCACTAAATGAGTCACCTGGATTCTTATTTTTACTTCCATGCCCCATTTATAATTTCTTTCGTCTGCTTTTTTATAACATTATGTTTTTTTTAACAGAATAAGCAATCTTCTTTGGTGTTGAATGGAGGTGTAATTGATCACAATGTGCTTCCCTTGGAGGTAGAGCAACTCTCTTCTTCTTCCATTTTCCTCTTGAAACTCGCTTTACTTCCGGGTATAATATGTCCTGCAATTTTCATGAACAAAGAAAGGGGTAACCTTACTCTCCAATACAACAGAACGCCCATCCTCACGCTAGCACTTATAAGAGTTGACAGACCTTCTAATTGATACCTGAGTTGATGAGGACACATCCTCACCACAGAGGATACATACATCAGTTGCAATTCTAGTTTTATCCCATGGGACAAACTCTAGAATATGACAAGCTTATGATCAATAATATAGATATTCAAGCTAAAAAATAGGTTAAAGAATAAATATGACAAAAAGCAGGAATATGGACAACTTCTAGAAAGATCAACAATATATTATGGGACAAGCCGAGGGTTTATGGTTTTACCACCTGAACCATTAATACACACTATTGCTGTATGGGATACAACAAGATTCAGCTATGGTAGCCTACACCTTGCCCGATTATTCATCTACATCACTTAGGTCCTGTGCGATCTGTACACCCTTAAAGCTGACAATAGTATTCATGCTAAAGTTCTTGGACTATCAGATACAGCAGCCATCTTGGGAGCCATCTTGAATTTGTGACCCTATCCTGCAAAAATATCATATCAGGGTGGGTTTTAATCAATTTTCCAACCTCTAAAACATAGAAATATACCCCATAACCATATTCATATCAGGTTTGGTTGCAATTTTATGGCTATTTCAATATTTTGTTTAAATACTGCGGCCATCTTGAATGCCATGTTGGATTTCTCGGGAAGCTCCATTTGGGGATTTTTAGTATAGTGTTTCTGGTGTCATGTTGCAACTATCCTGTAAAAGTCAGCTTGTTTAAATTAATTTTAATGTTAGACCTAATCCACCTGAACTAATACATGTGTGGCAGTAATTGTTTCATTTGTGTATCTAGTGTTGCTGAAATGAACTGATTCAATTAGTATATAAGGGACCATTTTTCTGTCGTCATTTTTTTTAAGAAACAGACAAACTGTGTCAACGGAACGCCCTCCCTCTCCCTCTCCCTCGATCCTCCTTCGGCTTTTTAGATATAGCCAACTTTTGTGTTTCCCCTACTTAGCAGGCGACAACCAACTAGGGAGGGGAAGCAAAGTTGCTCCACATCTGATCACCCCCACCAAACAGCTTGAGTTGAGTCGAGACTTAAAAGGGAAACTAGGATACGTGTACCAAGAAAAAACAAATTGTCCAACAAAATCGATTTTGCTCCCTACTGCTGATCTACACACAAACAACCTCGTCATTCCTGAGTATATTCTAGTTAGTCAATAATAAGAGACCACTCTTGTATTAGAAACCGTCAACCAAAACTGTCAACATAGGTTTCTTCAGTTTGTAAGTTGGTCTAGCTGGCTGGCTATCTATGTATCACGTGTACAGGCCATACCAATGGAGATATAGAGGCTGGAAATTTAAACATTAACTCATTATGTTTAGAAAAATCGTTTTTTTGGTTTTTTACCCCCCCCCCCCAAAAAAAAGAAGGTTTTGTAGTGGGTGCTTCAATTCGCAATGTAAGTTTTTGCTAAATTGATCGCTTAGTTTGTGTCAGGTAGCATTCGCACTTGTTTTTTGAAAATTCAAACTTTTTTTTAGTGATCACCACCCAACAAAAGGTGAGATTCATTGATCACCTGTTTTTTCCAATTTTTTAATTGATCGCCCTCCGCTCACTCACAACACATCATGCTGTCAAAAAACGTTGGTCACGTGACAGTTACTATCGAGTGACTAACCAAACCTGTTTTATTTATTTTTATTAGATTTCTCAAGAACCACTCCTCCAAAAAACTCCACACTCAACACTGCACTGCCATGGATGCTGACTAATATATCTGCTGAATGTCTGCTTATAATCTGTAATTTTTTAGTTATTTTTATTAGATTTCTTATTAGATTTCTTGAGAACTGTTGATCCAAACAACTTCAAACTCGACACTGCAATTCCTTGTGTCCTGACTAATATATCTGGTGAATGTCAACTTCGTACAATGTCAGTTGTCAAGTAATACGCACATACACAGATTTCTTCAATTATAGTTAAATGAAGCATTGTCAACTATTATTTGACTAGTTTTCTTTCATCTTAATTTGAGTTGCTTTTTATGCAACTACTCAGACCGTCAGTCTACGACAGTGAGTAAACAGTGGATTGGAAATAATGTGTAGCGAAATAGACAGGATCAGGTTACCAGTGGCCAGTGGGGATAGGAACGTGGTCAGATTTGGAATCTGTGTCAAACTACCTACGTGACCAACTGGGGTATCAGGTTATCGAAAAACCGTTGGGAATTTGAAAAGTGGGAGGAGTTATGACCATTAGGTGTATAAAGGCTAGAGAAAAAACAGTAAAGTTAGTTGGGGGTTAGGAGGCAGCGGCAGTGCCAGTAGAAGTAGCAGCATCAGTAAAGTAGCAGCCCTGAAAAGTAACCCACTCCTATATACCACGACATCCAACAGAATTTCTGTACCTTGCCGAAATCCGTAGACCAGAAATTGACCTGCGTGGTACGGAAATAAAACTTCATAAAACTCTAAAATCCGGGGATTTTGTCGTCTTTTCTCTCCACACTTTGTGTCCCAAAAATGAATTTCCCTCCACAGAGAAATTTGGCTCCAGTTGACAGACCCAGACAGAGATATCATCACCATCGCCGTCTGCAGCCCGCGGAAGCGAATCGGACAGAGACATCATCATCATCGCGGTCCGCAGCCACGGAGTAAAAATGACCTCTCTGAAACTCTCTAACTCTCTACATCTCTTTCCCTCATGGCGATCTATCCAGAAACTAACTATCTCTCTCTAGCCGACCCTCAGCAAATCTTTCCCTTGTGGCGGCCGTGATCGTATTTTGGTTAGTACCCCGCGTTATGCTACAAATGTGTGAAATATTCAAGAGTTTGTTGCCCCCTCTCTCTCTCTCTTACGTATTAGAGAGAGGTTGATTGTTGCCACTCTTTGACCAAATCATCACATTTCTTTATTGGGTCCTTTGTACCCTTAAAGTGTCTTTACTTGTAGATCTTGTTCAGTAAAAACGCAAACTCTTTGTTTTGCATCATATCTTGTATTTTTCTTGTGGAGACACTCAGTTCTTTTTTCAAATTTTAGCCAACAATCACATGCTTTTTACAGGCAGTCGGTAAGCTTGCTTATAATCTGTAATTGTTTAGTTATTTTTATTAGATTTCTTGAGAACTGCTGATCCAAACAACTTCAAACTCGACACAGCAATGCCTTGTGTCCTGACTAATATATCTGGCAAATGTCAACTTCGAGTAACCGCAGTACATACACACAGACAGATTTCTTCAATTGTAGTTAGATTGTAGTTACATGTAATACAAAAGTGGTCTATCTATCTATGTATCAATTTATGTATCCAGACATTGCCGAGCCCTAACTATTCATAGTAGAAACTTGAAATTTTGCAAACACACTCTTTTTTCTTTTTTGAAATTCCTGCCCATAATAGATTTTTAGAGGAGGGTTCAATATGCAATGTAAGTTTATGCTAAATTGATCCCTTAGTTTGTGTCTGGCTGTGTTCACGCTTGTTTTTTAAAAATTCAGACTTTTTAGTGATGTAACTAAAGGCGAAAGAAGTAACTTGATCATTGATCACCCGTTGTTCCAATTTTTTAATTGATCACCCCCAACACAGCAAATATGGGTTGAGGTGATTCATAATTTGACATGGCATTCAAAAGTAATTCATAATAACATGATATTTAAGTAAATAGACAGCATTACGTATATTACTGAGATTTGACATTTAATAGAGAGAAACTTATTGACAATTACTCAATTTAGCATAAAAACACAAAGGAAACAGGTTTGGTTAGTCAGTCAATAGAAACTTTCACGCAGCCAAGCATGCAGTGTTGGGGGTGATCAATGAATAAGTATCTTCTTTCACCTTTTCTTGGGTAGTGATCACTAAATAAGTGTGAATTTTCAAAAAACAAGCGTGGACACAAACTAAGGAACCAATTTAGCATGAACTTACATTATAAATTGAAACCCCCACTAAAAATCTATTTTCAGGGGTAATTTTGAAAAAACAAAAAAAAATATTTTTTCTAGACATAATAAGGAGTAAATTTCGTACTGAGTTTGATCATCACTGGGTGCCCTACTATGGTAGCATTGTGTCAGATGCAGGTTAACTGTTAGATTCATAGACCGCTTGTAACCACTGTGGAAATCTTGAATGAATAGGATTTAAAAAGATGAAACTCTTTTGTGAAATGGATTAAAGAAATATTTTTTAAATTACCAAAAAGTGCAAGGGAGATAACTTTGGTCAGAAGTTTATTCCCATGAATAACTTTTTGAATTCGCTAGAATGAATTTAACAGTTAAGATTATCTGTAAACCTTCTGTAGAATAATAGTAGGTTAGTCAAGCAGACTTTGATCCTAACTGAGTGCCCACTATTGTAACCTTGTTTGCAAGGGTGCAGTGCTAACATTTTAGGTGCTGGAGCTGACAAAACGTTTGCCATTTCCTATATCCCCTCTCTCTCTATATATATATACTAGTTAAGTCCTGTGAAAAAATTCCTGGATATACGTATTTAAATTTCTATTACTACTGAATATTCACTATTAATTTTTACTATTTTTTAAAAACTTAACTCAGGCTGTCAATCTACAGCAGTGAGTAACCAACACGAATTGGAAATAAAGAATAAGCTTAGTGAGACTCAAACTCATGTCCCTTTTGGCACAAGGAAGCCAGGTTAAATAAATAATAAAAAGGAAAAACTACTGGTGTCTCTTCAGTAGAAGAGTCCAGTTTTTGCAAATGGTGGGTAGGAGATATTTTTATCAGCAAAATTCTTAACTTCCAGTCCATGGTTACAGATAGAGAACCAAGAAAATCATACTGTTCATTATATGAATAGATGTTACCAAACCTACCAAGTCTCCCGCATTTTGCGGGAAACTCCCACATTTTGAAGCCAAGTTCTGTTCTCCTCCCACATGTAATGAATTTGTAGAAGTCTCCTGCATTGAAAAGAATATGCCTGTAAAAACTTTTTCCCTCCTATTTGCAGACCTACCAAATCTCCCACATTTTTTTAATTATCTTGATTCAAAATTATGTTAAGATAGCTTTTCAATACACTGAAATAGCTGTTTTAGAGCTTGTAGAATTGAAAATTTTGTCTTTTAGGAAATCTCCCTCCTGAGAAATTCTAAACCTTGGCAGATCTGTGTTACATGAATGGGGCAACAAAGTTTTTTGGAAGTAACAAATGTTAACAGGATTTGACAGCAACTTTACAGAGGTTTGATTGGAAATGTGTTTCGTCCCGTTCATTTATTTTGGCTTTTATTTTTTACAGAGGTGCTGGAACGGTTACAGGTCAAAACGTCCAATGCAAAAAAGTTCAATGCAAAAATGTCCAATGCAAAAACTTCCAATACAAATGATTTAGCACCAGTGGAACAGCGCTCTGGTAAACACAGTTCCCCAGCCTGTTTGAGACAAGGTTATTTGTGAGAATTGCTGTGTAGAATGATGTAGCAGGTTAGTCTAGCAGCCCATTGCTAGGGAATTTGATCCACCTGCAGCCTACTATCAAACAATGAGAAATTTAAGTTATGTTATGGGGAAAATTTGGAGCACTGGTCATTCAAAAGTTCTGGAGTGGCTAGTGCAATGGAGAATGAGCTTATCTTTCAAGCCATTCCAGTTTTGCTGAGTGCACCATACATGTGGCCATGTACCAAACTTGATTGATCTCACTTAATATCCTTTACTATGAAGAACAAATGTATTTTCGTGTGTAGCTGAGTGCATTCTTGTTGAAGGCCGCACTGTTTCAACTTTAAATTCAGGTGACCATTTAAAAAAACAGGTCTGATTAGTTACTGAATAGAAACCATCATGTGATCAACGTCTTTTGAACGCATCCCAAGTTGGGGGTGATCAATTAAAAAATTGGAAAAGGGGTGATCAATGAATAAGTTATTTCTCTTGCCTTTTGTTGGATCACTAAAAAGTCTGAATTTTCAAAAAACAAGCTTGAAGGCAGTTGGACACAAACTAAGGGACCAATTCA